>WEDG01003624.1:0-24774 GCA_017591395.1 Schistocephalus solidus | reverse complement strand
ATTATTCCAAAGGAGGACCGACTGTCCAGTCCTCTCGTTAGTTTTCATTGCATGACTCTAGAGTGGCATGTTAAAGCTCAAGTGCGTCATAGATTCTTGCAGTGAGAAATGAGTTGAATTCCTACGAGGGATCACAGTTTATCTACATATAGAGGCCACATACATACATACGTGGGTGAGAAAACATATGAACAAGTTGTTCGGCCATTGGATACACCTGAAAGCACGCGGTTTCGGATTTGATTCGTTAATTATATCAAATCGGGGACTATAACTCTGTAAGTCCTATTAAAGGTCACGTCAAAATACTCTCTCGTAGCATGAGAAAAATGTAGGATTTTTAATTTACATTTTGGCGGTCAGCTGGTCGTTTTGGATCAGAATGCTCCTTGTCATTTGACTGCTTGCCCGCGTGTGCATTAATTAGGCCTTCGGTCGCATGCTCAGAATCGTCTGGCTGAACACAGCACCAAAGAAGTGCTGCTAGTTTGCTGGAATAATTACTGCTGTAGCCTTCTAGCAGCTGCATGTATTTTTGCCAGCCATAATAAAGCTCTCCTATCTGCTCTGGCCCAGTGCCCTCTGGTTTGGGAATCTTCTCGCACCTCCTCATACCCTCACAATTCTTTCAAAACTTAGACTTGCAACCTATATCTGACCATGAATATATGATCATCTCGGAAGAACGATAAAAAGTATAGCTGTTGTCTATTCAGTTTTAAGAGCACCACATACAATGGCTAAATATATTCCAACTTGTGTACCGCTTACGATATTTAAGTGAAAAAGTCGATTCGACTTGCGGTTCACCCTCCTTCGCTTGTGAGTGCACCGCGATTTTCAACCGGTTGTCATAACATTTTCGCAAGCATCTCTTAAGTACCCACGATTTCTTAAAAAACCTTGTCTTTTCGGGATTCAAAATCTTCTCCCCGCTCATAGTGAACCCCCACCTAGGAGGCTATTCAAGAAGGCAAGAGTGAAGTCTTGTCGAACCAATGGCAGCCCTCAGGAAGTAATTAGAGATAATTGTGTTACACACTAGTGCCGCGACTAATCTAGACGACTCTAGCCTAGACAGACTCGCAATTCATAGCAGTTCATGCAAGCCTGGGATTCCATGTGCTTGCAGTGGCGTTTGGAGTCGTTTAGAGTACGCACGCCTACTCCGGGGAGGACGTGAATCTAAAAATGTGCCAAGGGTTATATGAGTTGGTGTGCAGCTATGACCTGGGTGTTTCAAATCTAGAGTTATCAACTTGGAAACTGTTCTCTTGGAAAGATAGTCCGCGACTTTCGGCATCCTGCATGCCAGGCTGGAGTCTGGTTCCGGAGTTAGCCATTACGGCAGACCACGGAATCTTAGCGTCCGGAATATATAAACATGCCTTAATGCCTTCATGCCGGATGACACCTCCGATCTTCTTGACTATGTCTTGACATGGGGCACAGGTGGGTAAGAAATGAGAGAGTGTGGAAGATGCCGTGCAAGTCTACTATTACTTAAAACTAATTCACGCGCAAGTCACCATATCTGCAGCAACGATCTGTGGAGTAGAAGGTGGACATCGTCAGACTACAACATTTGAACCGACGTGATAGGTTAAAACATTCTTATATCTGGCACGTGGATGGCCCAACGTGAGCACCAAACGGTCCCACATTTTGCCGTCGTCCGCGCCGTCCTCGCCCACCTCGTTCTCGCTAATATTTGAAAGTCCCAACATTCTGATGTCTCGACTGCCTCTTTTCAAGCAGGATCCTGTGACTGATACAGTACAGGCAAGTTGAGGTGGAGAGTGACTGCGCAGTTTGCAAACTTTCAGGCTTCTTGCACCCGTTTTAACCTGTTGTCATCTTCACAGCCAATAAAATTCATTTTGTTAAAGTTTAAATTTCTTCTCATTTTTCCGGCATGGGTCGTCACCTAGAACGTCAGGTATGACCTCTGCACCTCAAATAATGTTCGCACATCTATTTGCAGCTTTCAACTTGTTTTTATCTGTTTTAACCGTTCTTGGAGCTGCATCGACTTGAACAGACAATGACTAGCATCCATTGTTAGAATTGGAGTCTTTTGGCTACATCACCCGTCAGCGGAAGAGTAAGCCACACCTACGCGTGAATCCAATGCTCCGTGACACTAGGCATTTAAGCCTGGTTTCGGAGGCATCCTCTGCTATAGGAATGCTCCAACACGAACTGGGCAAGCGGAATGTTTCACTCCGTGTCCATCTAAAACATCCGCATCCTCTCGAAGAACAGTTCATGTTTCCGTTGGCTTGGATACGCTTTCAGTTGCACTTAATCTCGTGCCGTTTGTTCAGTCGTATGATGCAAAAGCGTGCATTCTCTGACCTACCGTGCCGTTTTGCAGCTGCTGTCAGGGCTTGAGATTGAGACCCAATACACAACGGATCGACTGCATCCTGTTTATTCTCGGTGAGCGCCTAAGTCCCATATTTAATATTCCAGTGCGAAGCTGGTGGCACAGTTGGTTAGGGTGATTAACTTCTACCCACTCGCGTACCGCAACGCCCTGGGGTTTGGTATGGCTGACTGATGACGGATTATAGGCTAGAAATGATCATTTCAGTTTCCCTTCGCCATTAATATCCTTAATATCCCAGGCGCTGGTTTACCAGCCTCCGTCAGGCATCCGACACACAGACACACACACACACAGACACGACAGTTCGACCGTCGTAGTCCGACGATGTCCACCGTATGCTCATGGGAAAGTTGAGCAGGGACGGTGACTTGCGCGTGATTTAGTTTATAGTGATAGTAGACTTGCGCTACATCTACCGCACTCTCTCCTCCTCCCAAACCTGAGCCCGGTGTCAAGACAGAGTCAAGAAAACCGGAGGCGGGAGAGGACGCAGGTGGCTGGCGCGGCCATGTCCCCTAAGTCCTAGCCGCCCCTAGGCGTGCCACCACACCTCCCATGTTCGGCATTTGTTATGGGAGCGCAACCCGAATAACGCCTGCCGTGTCCAAATGTGGCCCCCGTGTTGGTCCAACGCATATACCACGTGGCCCGTTTAGGGGGCAAAGGGGGCACACAGACACACAGACACACACACACACACACACACACCACACACACACACACACACACACACACACACACACACACATGGCAGTTCGACCGTCGATTTCGACGAGGTCCACCGTATGCTCCACACCAGGTGGTGCAGGTACGGTGACTTGCGCGTGAATTAGTTTTCAGTGATAGTAGACTTGCGCTGCAGCTACCGCACTCTCTCCTCCTCGCCCACCTGAGCCCGGTGTCAAGACAGAGTCAAGAAAACCGGAAGCGGGAGAGGACGCAGGTGGCTGGCGCTGCCGGAGCCGCCCCTGGGCGTGCCACCACACCTGGCTCGGATCCCACGGAGTGGGAGTGCCACAAAGGCCACAGTAAGAAGGAGCCATTGCAACCTGACTCTCAGTCCGCCAGTCAGCCACTCCACACAAAACACACATTGGGCTGACCACGCGGTCCGAGTTATCCCGTTAGTTGGCAACATTCCAAGCCACGGCTTTTAGCGCACCGCGATAGTTTAAAGCGCGTCAGATTGTTTATAGTGAGGAAAATACGCTGAGCTCTCGACCTCACTCTCTCCCCCCACCCCTTACTATCAGACCACTGTCCGAGCCGGTCAGTTGTCTGATGCGGAAGCAGGGCGCAGCTGCTGGTGACTCTCGTCTACGTGTACTACGTACACAACCTGGCCCCCCAAACACAAAGCACCAGGATCTCACACAACAGGGTTGAACGGCTTGCATCTCACATGTGTGAGATAGCCAGAGGTCACGTTAAGAAGGAGCCATCGCAGCCTGACTATCGACCACCAGTCAGCCACTCCACACAACACACATTGAACTAACAGCGAGGTCTGAGTGTAATTGTCAGTTGGCAACCTTCCGACCGCGGCACTCAACGTTACTGCACTCTCTTCTCCTCCCCTCATCTGAGCCCGGTCTCATGACACAGTCAAGAAGACCGGAGATGGAGAGGGCGTCAGGTGGCTGGCGCGGCCGGAGCCGCCCCTGGGCTTGCCACCACACCTGGCTCGGATCCCACAGAGCGGGGGTGCCATAAAGACCACATTAAGAAGGAGCCATTGCAGCCTGATCTCTCAGTCCGCCAGTCAGCCACTCCACACAAAACACACATTGGGCTGACCACGCGGGTCCGAGTTATCCCGTTAGTTGGCAACCTTCCAAGCCACGGCTTTTAGCGCACCGTGATAGTTTCAAGTGCGTCAGATTGTTTATAGGAGGAAAATGCGCTGAGCTCTCGACCTCACTTTCTCCCAAACCCCCACCATCAGACAAGGTCCGAGCCGCTCAGTTGCCTGATGTGGGAATGGGCGCATTGGCTGACGGATCGGCGTACCCGTCTTCGCGCGCCACAGCATGACCTGGCCCCCATAACGCACACACCAGGATTCACTAACTCAGGGAATATGGAGCAGCCATCGCCGTCTGACTTCCAGTCCACTGGTCAGCCACTCGACACACACAGCACATACACTGAGCCGACGGTGTGGTCTGGTGGAAGCGTCAGATTGGCAGACTTTGCAGCCACGGTTTCTACGACACCGTGATATACTCTGGTAAATGGTGATTGTGAGGGTGTTGTCGATGTATTGGTGTAGGTAGTGTGCGCTGATGTAGCTTAGCCTCCGGTGGTTTACCGGAGGATGTCGTGAGGCGCATGTGTCCGAATAGGCCCATGCGGTGTGTAAATGTGCGGAGCAGTGGAGGGTAGGAAGGCGGGCGCGTCGACTGTATGTCGGAGCCCCAGGCACTGGTTCACAAGCTTCCGTGCGATGGATTCGCAGGTGACCGACCAGGCCGATGCGTGAAATGAAGTTGCGTGCGCAGTGGGGGCAGGAGAAATCGGTAGAGGCTGGGGGGTGTCATTCATTGTAGTGGGGTGGCAGGGGCGCTAAGAATGGCAGGAGCGGAGGGTGTGCATGGTGTATCGGTGTTTGTCGGCATTGTGGTTAATTCCGCTGTCATGGATGCGCATGTGACCGAATAGGCCCATGCGATGAGTGAATGCGCGAGGACAGTGAGGGCAGGGAGGCGAAGATTCTGCTGTGTGATGGTGCTCCAGGCACTGGCTCACCGGTCTCTGTACGATGTATTCGCAAGTGACCGACCAGGCCGATGCGTGAGGTGAATGTGCGGTCGCACTGAGTACAGCTTAGAGAGATTCCCCATCGCTGATGGTGGTGGTGGTGGTAGTGAAGGCGAAGGCGGTGGTGGCTGTGGTGGTGGGGAGTAGCAGGCGATGAGTAGATGGATGTGGTCTCTATGATGGTGGGAGTAATGGAATTGATTCCAGGAGTGAGGGTGGGAGAGTCAGAAGGAGGGTTGGCAGAATTTGACGTAGAAATTGGAATTGTCGGATTGTTGGGCATTGCGTCTGAAGATGTCCAACCAGGCCGATTCGCGCGCGGAAGATGCGTTGACAGCGCGGGCATGTTGGCAGGGCGTGGGCATTGGCGGTGTTTGTCCGGGGCGCTGGTGACTTTCGTGCCGCTCTTTTGGCCTTGGCGGTGGCGATCCGGTTGGCCTCATAGATTGCTCTCAACCAGTCTTCACTGATCTTCTCATGCCGGTCTATCCTGGGCGAGGTCCTCCCAGGTCGCCGAGTTGATTTGCAGTTGCTTCAGCGATTTCTTCAAAGTGTCCTTGTAGCGTCGTTTTTGACCTCCCTGCCGGCGAGAACCCGTAGCGACATCTCCGTAGAAAAGTCGTTTGGGTAGTCGCTCGTCGTCCATTCTTACCAGGTGGCCGCTCCATCGCATTTGCTCTTGCCTCAGCATGGCATGGATGCTGAGGATTCCGGTCCGCTCCAGGACTTCCGTGTCCGGGATCCTGTCTTGCCATCTCAGCTTCAGTATTCTGCGGAGGCAGCTGAGATGAAAGTGATTCAGCTTCCTGGCTTTGGTTCGAGTAGACGGTCCAGGTTTCCGCTCCGTAAAAGGAGGTCGTCAAGACGACGGCCTTGTACATCTTCAGTTTGGTGTTCAGGTGAATACCGTGGCGATTCCACACTGGAGGTCTGCAGTCAGTCAGCCCGCACAAATTGGCGGTGCATTTTAAAAAGGAATAAATTATTTTGAAAAACAGATAACATAATTAGAAGCGTTAATTATTTGGGGATTTCGGACACTTTTTGGGTTGGGAAGGATGCTAACATTAGCGTTCGCAGCTGTTGTAGACGCTGAGGGGTTAGCAGGTTTCCCATCGTAATGACATTGCTGATATTAATGCCTGGATTAGCCAATGATTCATATTTACTAGGAGTTTTCTTAGGTTTAGTAGATTTGGCAGCTATAGAAGGCATGATTTGCTTGGGATGAGAAAGAAGAGGCCTTGACACAATTTCACTCAAACCAGGTACAAGGTTAACGGGTTAAGTTTCAGCTGGAATCGAAATTCCTGTCGATCCGGAGGGCCGTGGGCTTGCATTAGCTACAGGACAAACCTCTGAGATAACTTTTGATATTGAAGGTGTAGACGAAGGCTTCTTGTTTGCTAATGAGGGTGAAACCCGACGTTCTATTGGGGTTTAATCCCTACAGGTAAACAACTTGTTTTTTTTCAAATATTGAGCTGAGTGCTCATGCTTAGAGAAAATAAGGTTAACTTCAATCGCTGAAAAACGTTTGACCAGAACTGGCGGGTTTTTGCTATGGGAAGACAACCTTTTAGCTTTAGCGACTTTAAAGTTAAAGCCGCATGAGTAAATGAAATGAAATGCAACGTCCAGGGGGATTTTACTCTTGGGGCGTTTTTCAAAAGAAAATTGAAACTTCTCTTATGTCGGTCAATTGACTTGGTACTGACCATGTTTATAAAAGGCTCTAGTTTCACGCATTGTTGAGAAGTGAGCGAAGACAACTTTCCCTCAAAAATGGTACCAAGGATCGTGAAGAGAGAACCATATTTAGACATAAAGGCATTAAAGTTTTCCAGGGCGTCAAGGTCTAATTTCTTCATGTTTAAGGTGGGTTGCTCTAGTGGAAGTTTTACGCGAAGAGGATGTTTGCGTCTAAGCATTGACTGGGGTTTCATATTGATTTTAAAATATAAGTATTTTTCAAATCGATAATACGATTTACACTTTACCACTTTACCACTTTACCACTGAAATAAGCCTCACTCCCACAATTCCTCTGCTTTCAAATTCGCTTCTAACAACTATTAATTTCTCGCCTTCATGTATTCAAAAAAAGAAATAGCTCACCTAAAAAAATTCACATTCAGTTGGAACTGATAACATTCCAAACTCACTTATTAAACAGTTAAGGGATTTTTCACCTTTACTAAGCAAATTATACTCAGTATTTCTCGAAAAATGGTTTCTTCCCCGATTATTGGAAAAACTTCTATTATAATACCAGTTTTTAAATCTGGTTCCCGCTCGGACATTCATAACTATCGCGGTGTTCATAAAACGCCCTCTCTTGCTCAACTCTTCGAAAAACTAATTGCAAAACAAATCACGGATTTTTGCATAAGCAATAAAATTATCAACTTTTTCCCAACACGGCTTCTTACCGGACCGTTCTTGTGAAACCTGCCACATGTCTTTTCTAAATCTACTAACCTCTCTTCGTAATGATCATCTATCTGTAGTAGTTATCTATTTTGATCTTAGTAAGGCATTCGATAAGGTGCCTCATAAACGACTTCTAGCTAAACTAGAAGCCATAGGATTTCGTAATCCCCTTACTGACTTTATTAGATCATACCTAAATGATCGAAAAACAAAAAGTTTTAGTAGGGTCCTCATACTCAAGTGCTACCCCGATTATTAGTGGTGTCCATCAAGGTACCGTATTAGGTCCTTTGTTGTTCTTACTGTATAATAATGATATTTCATCGATAGTTAAACATTCTCAATCTTTTATTTATGCTGATGATCTCAAATGCGTTAATTCCTTCTCTAACTCTACAACCGAACGGTGCCTAGAACAAATTCATTCAGACTTAGACGCTCTTTCGGCCTGGAGCTCCACATGGCTAATGGAGTTCTCACCTACTAAGTGTCGCTACATGAGTTTTGGGCCTGTAAGGCTGGCGCAACCTCTTATCTTTGAAGGTTGCCATATGATTGAATGTTCCTCCATCAAGGACTTGGGCTTAAGCTACACCAATAAATTAGATCTTTCGCCTCATGCCGATAGAATTACGGCCAAAGCTGCTCAGATTTGCGGCTTTATTTCTTATAATTTCTACCTTCCTGAAATTAAATTCAAGACTTTATCGTATGTTTGTACTTCCCATTCTTGAATTTTTGCTGTCCTTTCTTCGGTTTGATGAACGAATCTAGCCGTTCAAAATTAAAAATGTCCAAAGACATTTCACAAAAAAACTCCTATATCCGACTCTTTTTAACTACTTCCTACTCAACAAGATGCCAGCTAACGAAGCTAAAATTTCTTTTGGGTCAGGAGACTTGAAGCAGGCTTTTGTCTCCTTTTTCGTCTTAATAATAGTTCAACTCTCCCAAAGCTTTCTGTAATTACCCCCGTTAGTCTTCCTTATAACCTAAGAAATTCTGAACTAATTATACCTCCCCCTGCATCCTCCACGTGTAAACGCTCTCTCTTCTTTGCTTCTAGGTATAGTTTTCTTTGGAATAACTTGCCAATTGAAATTAGTTCGTTAACTAGTCTATCTGCATTCAAGCGAAGGCTGCACATTTATCTTAACACTGATTCTATTAACCTTTTATTTTCCTCATCTTTTCCCAGTAGCTTTCCCCATGACTCGAAAAAGGACCATCGGGAATTTGAGTAACCCTCTTGAAACTTTATTTACGCTACCTGGAGACGCCCATGAACTATAATGTCTCCTTATATCACCCGTCCTCCAAATGATGACGTCATTCGGACGTACAAATTCGGTGGTCCACAGTCTTAAATGCTACGGTTTCTTTTGGATACTAACCATCATCAGAATTCAATTCTGGATCCTATGATGCTGAGGACTTAAGTTCATTGACGCATTTTCGTGAGATTCTGTTTCATACGCCTAAGTGATCAAGAACGAATCACCTCGACGTTTCATTATCTCATTCTGAAATGCTACTGCAGTATTACCCTATTCTACCACCTGACTATTTTTTTCCTAAGCGGTTTTTTTCTCCTATCTTCTTTCAAAAAAATGAAGGCCTATTGAACTCTGCCTCCATTTTCATGGTAGGAGTTTTTTTCCCCGCCTATTTTTCTAGTTCACCATTAATTTTAAAAACATTGCTAACTGTTGACATAGCAGGACAATTTATGAATTTGTACATTTTATCTGCACACATTGTCATAACTTTATTTCGTTACTAATGTTTGCTTAGACAGTACCTTCCCTGTTGCTAACCAAATATAAATTCTAAATTCTAAATATAATGAACGAAACTAGCCATTCAAAAATTGAAAATGTCCAAAGACATTTCACAAAAAAACTCCTATATCCGACTCATTCAAATACTTCCTACTCAACCAGATACCAGCTGACGAAGCTAAAATTTCTTGGAGTCAGGAGACTGGAAGAAGGCTTTTGTTTCCTTTTTCGACTAATTAAAAGCTCAAAGCTCCCCAAGCTTTCTATCATTACCCCCGTAAGTTTTCCTTATAACCTAAGAAATTCTGCACTAATTTTACCTCCCCCTGTATCCTCCACGTGTAAATGCTCTCTATTCTGTGTTTCTAGGTATAGCTTTCTTTGGAATAACTTGCCAACTGAAATAAAGTTAATTTACTAATATATCTGTATTCAAGCGAAGACTGCACATTTATCTTAACACTGATTCTATTACCCATTTATCTTCCTCATCTTTTCCACGCAGCTTTCTCTATGACTCGGAGAAAGGGCCGTCGGGAATTTAAGTGGCTTTTTTGAAACTATGTTTTCTCTACCTCCAGTCCCGCATGAACCATGATGTCTCGTCATATCACCAGTCATTCAAAAGATGAAGTCATTCGGATGCACAGATCCGGAAGTACACCGTCTAAAATGCTGCCATTTCGCTGGATACTTACCATCATCAGAATTCAATTCGAGATCCAAAGATCCTGAGGCCTCAAGTTCACTGACGCCTTTACGTGAGATTTTGTTTAATGAACCATAGTGATCAAAAACGAACCACATCGACGTTTCATTATCTCATTTTGAAATATTACTGCAGTATTAGCCTACTTTACCATCTAACCTTATTTCCCTAAGCACTTTTTGCTCATACTCTCTATTCGAAATAGAAGGCGTATTGAATTCTGCCTCCATTTTTAAGGAAAGAGTTTTTTCACTGCTTATTTTATAGTTCACTATTACTTTTAAAACATCATCAACTGTTGCCTTAAAATGATAAGTTGTGCCTACATTATTAAATATTTGTATATTTTATCTGCACACCTTGTCATAATTTTATTTCTTTACTAATGTTTATTTAGAGAGTGCCTTCCCGGCGCTAACCCAATATAAATTCCAAATTGCAACTATCTGATGCACATTGTTCTCTAAATCGTTTAATAAATAAGTTTGTTTTCAACTGGAGACTAATTACGTCTTACTTAAAATTATTAAAAGCTTTTAGAAAACTACTTACTATCCCTTCGCCTTCGCGAAAAGTGCTCGTGGACCCTACAAATTCAGTCCCTGTAGTTAGTGGTTAACGAGCACTGCAGGGAAGAACTGGTCATATTGGTAGGATGAAAGTGTCCATATAGACACTTACATCTTTTAATTTCATCCTCATGTTTTCCAGTGCATTTGTCGACTACTACCACATGGCCAACTCACAACCGAACATAAATCTTAAATGCCAGTGCAGAGCGAATAGTGAAGACTCCATTTGCGAACTGGAGTTGACCGGTCATTGCCTATCACCTCCGGTAAGTTATGCACATCTACAATTGGTCACAATTTAAGGAAAGTAGACAACACAAAGACGTTGCGATGACAGCTTTCGACACACTCCTTTCAGGGGAGCAAGCAGGCCTTGAAGGTTAGCGATTTTGTTTACTCTTAAATTTAATCAATTAGACTTACTGGGGCCAAAATTGAATGAGCGCTTAGAAAAAAATGGAGAGAGCGATCATTCTGCTCTGCCAACACACGGCCAGGATACCACAGACCCAAGCAGTTCTCTTGAAAAGCATGGGGCGAGTGCTCGGTAGTATAAAGGAGCTTGAGTTGATGGTTCAACAACAGTCCTCATCCCCTGCCGCCCTGGCCGCCGGACTGCCAGCAAATCCAGTAGGTCAGCCTGTGCGGTCTGCACTGGATTTCTAAGCATTAAACGAAAAATTAGAGGACAGTTCCTACGGAGGTCAACTGGTAGGCAACCCATTATATCCTTATTAATTACATTACATCGCCTTCGTCACGTGCCTTGGCGGACGAAAAATTGATGATATCGTCAAGTGCATATTTTCTGCCTTATTTGTGAACAACATATGTAAGTTTACATATTAACTTTAAAGGCAGGAAAAACAAGGACGTCTTCTGAAGATCAAAGATTTATGAGGTAATAATGGGTATGTCTGATTATGTTTATCTATGATCTATTTAACAGTGGTTTTTGTGGCATGGAATACCAATGGAAAGGTTACCTTTGCTGACCTGGAGTCAGCTGTTACAAAAAGACTAAAACGGTCACTTGATACACTGAGAAAGCGTGTACAGAAACAAAACTGAACAACTCAAACCAGCGGTAAGTATAACCTTAAGACTAATTAACAATTATTTGTCAACTGTGGTTAGCATATGCGGACCGCCATGCCAGGACCCCGTGAGTTATTCTGCATTACCGATGAGTAGCCTCAACTCCTCCAATGAGCTGCGAAGCAATACCTTCAGCATTTGTACATATATTCGTTTCCTTATTTTTTAACAATAAACGCTTAATACTAAACAAATTTCAGCATTACACGTTTGCAACATGTGGAAGGGGGCCGCTGGAGAGTCTGACGGTCGCTTTGTCCAATAAGAATAATGAAATCGTTCTAATTAAGTGATAATATAAGAGTTAATCGATAAATGAAGAGGAAAAAACGCTACTATGAATGGAATAAAGGTGGACGCCGTAATTAAGCTAAGTGAAAATATCGCCCGTTATACTTGCTGCCAGCTGTCGCCAGGTTAAGTATCTCAAAAATTCAATATCACCTCGATATGCAACCGCCGGACAAAATCGCCGTAGACTCGATATACACATAGCGACAAATCGACATCGCCCCGCTATCGTTTCGATATATGCTCGCTACTAGGGTGAGGCACAATCGCGTGCATTCGCTTTCGACCTTGTAAGTATTACCACGCAAATGAGTTTTGTAGGTAAACTCAAAGAAATCCTCAGATCTCAGGGAGGAATCATGGCCACGGAAAATCCAGAATTTTTACAGATGGCTACACCGTTAGTGCCTGAAGGAAAGAGGAAATAAGTCAAGCTTTTTAATCTGTCTTGATATGTTAAAGCCTTAAGACCGTCAACCATCTTCGTTGCTCTCCGGTGCACCCTTTTTGAGGAGGTCAATATCTTTCTTCCTCTACAGTACCCTGGCTGGTATTCCGTAATTTAAATGTGGTCTCACAAAGAAGCCAAAGACTTTTCCGAAAAGTTCAGGGCGAATATATTAAACACACGTCTGATCCAACGCAGTGTACATGTTGCCTTCTGGACTGCTTTCCTACAGTGTTCTGAGTGCATCCAATTCCCAGTTGTCCACATGCCCAGATCTGTGTGTGTTTCGACCTCTTTTAATGCAGTGCCAATAATAAAGTACTGGATTTTCCGAGATACTTTTCAACCGGCGCCTATGTGTACGATCACACACTTGGATACATTAAACTTAAGAAGCCATCTGGCCAACCAGGCACTTAGATTATCGATATTCGATTGTAATCCTTTTGCATCGTCAGCGCAGCTGACTTTAATTCATATTTTTATATCATCTGCAAAACATGATAGCTTCTAAATCTAGGTCATTGAGACAGCCTTTCACGCAGATTAGGAAGAGTAGTGGTCCCAAAACCAGGATGCCGAGGGTTATTCTGCATTACCGATGAGTAGCCTCAAACTCCTCCTATGAGCTGCGAAGCAATTCCTTCAGCATTTGTATATATATTCGTTCCCTAATTTTTTTAACAATAAACGCTTAATATTTAAACAAACTTTAGCATAACACGTTTGCAACATGTGGAAGGGGGCCGCTGGAGAGTCTGACGGTCACTTTGTCCAATAAGAATAATGTAATCGTTCTAATTAAGTGATAATATAAGAGTTTATGCGTATATGGAGAGGAAAATATGCTACTATGAATGGCTTAAAAGGTGGGCGCCGTTATTTAGCTAAGTGAAGAAACCACCCATTTTACTGCGCTGCCAGCTGTCGCCAGTTTTAGTATCTCAAAAAATTCAAAATTGCCTCGATATGCATCCGCCGGACAAAATCGCCGTAAACTCGATATACATATAGCGACAAATCGACATCGCCCCGCTATCGTCTCGATATACGCTTGCTACTAGGATGACGCACAATCGCGTGCGTTCGCTTTCGACCTTGTAAGTATTACCATGCAAATGATTTTTGTAGGTTATTTCAAAGAAATCCTCAGATCTCAGGGAGGAATCATGGCCACGGAAAATCCAGAATTTTTACAGATGGCTACACCGTTAGTGCCTGAAGGAAAGAGGAAATAAGTCAAGCTTTTTAATCTGTCTTGATATGTTAAAGCCTTAAGACCGTCAACCATCTTCGTTGCTCTCCGGTGCACCCTTTTTGAGGAGGTCAATATCTTTCTTCCTCTACAGTACCCTGGCTGGTATTCCGTAATTTAAATGTGGTCTCACAAAGAAGCCAAAGACTTTTCCGAAAAGTTCAGGGCGGAATATATTAAACACACGTCTGATCCAACGCAGTGTACATGTTGCCTTCTGGACTGCTTTCTTACAGTGTTCTGAGTGCATCAAATTCCCAGTTGTCCACATGCCCAGATCTGTGTGTTTCGACCTCTTTTAATGCAGTGTCAATAATAAAGTACTGGATTTTCCGAGATACTTTTCAACTGGTGCCTATGTGTACGATCGCACACTTGGATACATTAAACTTAAGAAGCCATCTGGCCAACCAGGCACTTAGATTATCGATATTCGATTGTAATCCTTTTGCATCGTCAGCGCAGCTGACTTTAATTCATATTTTTATATCATCTGCAAACATGATAGCTTCAAAATCTAGGTCATTGAGACAGCCTTTCACGCAGATTAGGAAGAGTAGTGGTCCCAAACCCCAGGACACCGAGGGTTATTCTGCATTACCGATGAGTAGCCTCAAATCCTCCTATGAGCTGCGAAGCAATTCCTTCAGCATTTGTATTTATATATTCGTTTACTTTTTTTAACAATAAACGCTTAATATTAAACAAACTTTAGCATAACACGTTTGCGGCATGTGGAAGGGGGCCGCTGGAGAGTCTGACGGTCGCTTTGTCCAATAAGAATAATGTAATCGTTCTAATTAAGTGATAATATAATATAATATAATCTTATTCTCCCCCCATATTATTCCAATATTCCTCAAAATCCTATTTATAGGCCTCCTTTTTTCGCTAACGCAGAAAATAGCCTTCCTCTCAATGGATACCACCCTTGAATATGTTTCTCTACAATAATCCTAATTTAGTTAGCAGTAACAGCTTAGCTTATTGTAGACAGCAGCCATTTTACTTTCCGCCAGCACCTACCTCTCTACAGTTTACTTCCCCACCACCAAGTCTTCCTTTTTTTATAAAGTAACTATAACCCTAGTTTGGATACTCGAACTACGCTAGATGTCATATTACTTAATGCTAGATCTGTTTTAAAATAAGATGGCGCAACTGACAGCCATTGCTTTCGGAGCTAATGCCCGATGTTTTATGTGTAACTGAATCTTGGACCCATCCCTTAATTTCCGACTCTTTGCTTGTCATAGACCAGTACGATCTCTACCGTCAAGACCGCATTAGTAAGCGTGGTGGTGGTTGTCTTCTCTATATTAAAGCTTCATTTAAGAACTTTCCGTTTGATCTAGATGTTACGTCATTCTCTGGTAATTACTGCTTCGCATCCATTATCCTGTCGTCCAGGCAAAAGGCGATTCTCGGATGTATTTACAACCCGCCTAATTCATCATCCGATGATGCAAAACTTTGTGAAATTTTTTAATTAATTTCGAAGTCCAATTATCTGTACATCTAAGGATCGCAGAGATTTTTGAATTAGCCTCTAAGATTCGTCTTGCACATGACAGACAGAGGGAATCTTGCGCACTCAGTGAGCCAAACTCTGCAAAATCTGTTCCCTCAACTGTTCTGCCGTCGATCCTCTTCTAAACGAGGTTATGAAATTCCTCCATTACTAAATGAAGACAAGAACTTCGTTCTGGAAGACTCTGACAAGGCAGAACTGTTTAGTGCGTTCTTTGCAAATCATCTTACGATGGAATCTGAACCGGTTCCGACGTTTCAGGCATCCTCATTGAATGTTATCAGCACTATTGATTTCTCCTTAGAACTAATTCGTAAGCAAATAATTCGTCTGAAAAACTCGCACTCTTCGGGAACTGACGGTATTCCAAACTCAGTTATTAAGAGAGTGCCGAGCTTTCCCCGATTGCTTAGCCATGTATTCTCAGTTTATCTTTTAAACGGATTCTTTCCTGACTCATGGAAGACATCTATTATTCTTCCTGTCTTCAATTCGGGATCTCGTTCGGACGTAAATAATTATCGAGGCGTTCACAAAACCCCGGCTCTCGCAAAACTTCTTGAAAAATTATTTGTAATCCAATTCTCGACTTTGCCAAGAAAATAAGCTTTTAAGCGACTCACAATATGGTTTTCTACCTGGGAGATCATGCGAAGTGTGTCACTTAGCTTTTTCTTAACCTCGTCACTTCCCTTCGCAACGAGCAAATCAGTCAGTGGTTGTGATCTACTTTGACCTGAGCAAAGCCTTTGACATGGTACCACGCAGACGTCTTCTTGTGAAACTGGAAGCCCTCGGCATCCGGTCTCCTTTTCTTGACTTCATTGGTTCCTACTTGTCTAACCGCAGCCAGAAGGTCTTGGTAGGTAATACCTATTCGACGCCTCAGACGATCATGAGTGGCGTTTTTTAAGGCACTGTTCTCGGTCCCCTTCTCTTCATTCTGTACATAAACGAAATTTCAAATTTACGCACAAATGCACAAAATTTCGTTTACGCTGACGATCTCCAGTGCATTTACTCATTTTCTAAGGACACTGCTATAGTTGTGTTGATTAAATCAACACTGATCTACTTATGCTCTCACGTTGAAGCACTAGTTGGCAGATGGAACTTTCTCCATCCAAGATTAGTTTCATGTGTTTTGGCCCCGCCAAGCTTCCTGAACCTTTAGTATTTCAAAAAAGTACTTTGTTCTTAGTTACACGAATAAGCTAACATTATCGCCTCATTCAGATCGAAATTCTGGAAAGGCTGCACAGATATACGGTTTTATATCACATAATTTCTTCATTCCGGAAATAAAGTCAAGACTGTTCTTCCCATTCTAGAATACTACTGTCCCATCTTTGGGCTGATGAACGCCTTTGACCGCAGTAAGATTGAAAAATTTCAGTTTTTACTCGAAAAATATTTTCCCTTTCTGGATTCAGTATCTCTTATACAAATAGATGTCAGTTAGCAAACATTACATTTCTGTGGGTTGGAAGACTTGAAGCCAGTCTCCGCTTCCTGTTTCACGTTCACTCTAGTCCAAATCTCCCACGAATTAACGCTCTCACTCCGGTAGATCGACCTTATGCCACTCACAATTCCTACATGATTATTTCACCCCTCCCTCCCCCCTTAGCTCCATAACTAATCGTTCTCAGTTTTTTGCCTCCAAATACGCTTTTATCTGGAATAGTCTTTCTCTGAAAATTTGGTTGTCGTCTACATTAGCTATTTTCAAAACCAGATTATGCAAACATATAACTTCGGATGATATAAAGTCCTTATTGTCTGTTTCCTTTCCAAACTCGCAAATTTTGGATTTTGAAATGACTCCTCCTGGTAGGTGAAGCAGTTCCCTTGATATTACACTGCGTTCTTAATATGATTCCATTTTCCTTTGCAGAATCAATCTTCACAGTCACTTTTCCCGTCCTTCTTTTTAACTATCATCACCAAATCTTCACAACCTTGATATTTTCCTCCTATTATGCAACCCTGATGATGGTCTCCGGGATCTGTTGATGATCGTGGTGGGTTCTGATGTTTTCGCTGCTTTTTTGGTGGACTATGCAGTCAGCAAGGTCAAATCTCGGTGATGATCGCGTGAACTCTACTTTCCCCTCTTCGTTTCGACCCTGTTGTCTACGGTGAGTTCGTCATTTATCACCTCCATGGTGGTTATAAACAGTAGCTCTGGCTGTTATATTATCTCTCACTCGACAAGAAGCGTTCCGAACCTTCATACGTTGTCAGCAACATCACAGTACTATCCCATTGCATCGTACCAATCCCATCCACTATAGCTATTAATTTTTTGGAACAACAGTTTTTTCTCCTAGTTGTTTTATAAATTGGCGGCTCAACAAACTCCGCCCTCAGTTTAACCCTAAGAGTGTTTTATCTGCTTCTTTTCTAGTTCATCGTATATTCCAAAGATTGTTAACTATGGACGACCGCGTAGGCGAGTCATGTTTGTAAACTCAAATAAATCTTCGGATTTCAGCGAATAAACATATACGTAGAGAATTCCGAATGTGCAGAGCAGGTCATATCTCACTTTTCTATAGGATAAAGGAAAAGTTAGGCTTGATAAGTCTTTCTGGATAGGACAGGGTCCCACTGTTTTGTCGCCCATCATTGCACCTGCTGGCATTCCTTATTAAAAATGTGGCCTAAAGAAAGTAATGAAGATCGGTTAAAACAGTTTTGGAGGAAAGACTATGAAAGCGCGCCTGATCCAGTGCAGGATGCTCATCGTCTTTTGGACGGTTCAAAAAGAGTTTTCGGTGGGCAGTAGTTTGGAAGCTATCAAGACACCTAGATCGTTATGCGTAGTACTGTTGTTTGGGGAAACGTCTATTTCAGCTCAATATATTTGAGGGAAAGAGGATTATGCCTCTAGACTCCCTATTTGTTACATAAAATCACAAGAATTAGAAGCAATATAAAGAAGTTACAGTCAAGTGCATGAAGGAAGATGTAAGTAGTTCGACAGGCGTTACGTTTGAAGATGTTCTGATACCTAGCTCTTTATGCGTGTCCACTTCTTCTGGTGGAATTTCATTCAGGCAATACTTGTGTTTGGGAAAACGTCTTCACCGAGATTCCAAGCGTAAGACTATACATTTGGGTAGATTTAACGTCAGAAGCCACCTGCTCGATTATGTAGTCGATTTCTAAAAGATTTATTGTAGTTCCTGTGCATCTTCAACAGAGCAAATAGTTTATCAGCTTTTGCTATCATCTGCAAACATGATGGCATCACAATCGAGAGTATCAGTGCAGTCTTTTATGTAAATGAAGAACAGAAGGGAACATAAGACTAAGCCCCATGGAACACCACTTTCTACTGGCCCCCACCCGGATTCTGCAGTGCCAACAATTAAATTTGCAGTCTACATGACAGAAAACTTTTGATCCACTTAAATACGTAACCCTTCGATGAGGTACGCTATCAAATGCCTCCTTGAAGTCGAAAAAATGACATCAACTGGAGGGTCTTCGTCTGTGGCTTTTTCAATTTCTCCTGTGAGTAAGGACCACTCGTAAGACATGAGTGGCTTAGGTAAAAGCCATGCTGGCAGCACATAATATGCACTTCTGCTCCGGATATGTCATTAAATTTCTCATCACTCGTTTTCAATGAACTTGCACAAAATGCAAATTAAACGATTATGGGATGGTAATTTTCTGACTTCTGCCTGGACCCTAATTTGTGGCTCGCGGAGATAAAGGCAGTTTCCCAGTCCTGCTGTAGTTTGCCCTCTTCCATGGACTGTTCGAGTATCATCCACACCGGCTCATACAGTACATCGGCCAATTCTTTAAGGACATTCGGATGAATTATAACTGGGCCGGGTGACTTGGCGGACTTCAGGCAAAGTAATTCTGTCTTTCTCAAGGTGGGTGAGAAGTAAGGATTATTTTCTATTGCAAAGGTTTCCTAATTTTGTAGATGCCCTGGGTAGGAGAGCGCATGAGGATTCGTCATGAGAGAATACCGACTGAAAGAAGCTAGAGAGAAGTAAGATTTTCATTTGGTAATCCGTTTCCAATACTCCGTTTTGGGACCACAGCGCTGGAATCGAGTCAAGATTTCTTTGGTTATTGAGTATGTAACCGTAATGGATCATGGAATGCTCCAAAGAGGTCTCAAGTATGGTTAGCTCATACTTCCTTCTGAGTTGGTTTGCCTCACGCTTACACACACCTCGTTTCTGTTTGTATTCCTGCAAGTGTTTGACACTCCCCGTTAGTTGAAACCACTGCAACGTCTTATTTCTTCTATTAAAGAAGATCTGAAGTTCGCGGTTTATCCACAACGAACAATTGTTTATTTTCTTTCGTTTTACGGGACAATTATGCCAATAATTATTTTAACCAAAGAGCTGAAAGTACTCCAGCATTCGTCAATGGTTCCTTGTTATTTGGTTCTTTACGGTATTGCTGAGATTTGCGCGTGTCTGCTGGAGAAATATCTCTTCCATATGTTGCTTCCAATTGCTTGCGAGATTCAATCTGGGAGAACATTGAATACGTAAAGAGCAGTACAATATGGTCACAGCATACATTGTCGAGAGATCTTTTAGATCCAGCACGCTATCCTCCTTTCGAGTGAGCAGAAACTTAAGACAATTCGAAAGTTGCCCTTCCCTAACGCGTGTTCTGAACGGTACATTCTGGAAGAGTAATTTTTCTGCTACCATCTCAAGCAAACAATAACCGAACGGATCCATTGGACCCGAAACAGCCCAAGTCCACCGGTCGATATTAGGAGCATTAAAGTCTCCAACGAGAAGGATATCTTTGTTCAAGCAAGCCTTGGTCAGCTCCGTTTGGAGCATGATATCATACTCGAAATTCTGGTTAAGGAGATGGTATATAGATTGTTAAAAATCATCATAGTCTCGAAAGAGTTCAAAGGAAGGCCACTACAATCAATCAATCAATCAATAAAAATATAGCATTTTGGCAGCTTTGAGTACTTTGTTTGACCCACAAGTTAAATCCTGCAAAGGCTGCCGAGTTTTACACAAGTGGATTGAAAGAAAGGAATAACAAACTAATAAAGGTTTTTATTTTTAGCACCCAGAGGGAACTATTTAAACAGGTTTAGCGCTAAGGTAAAATAATGACAACGTGCAAATTGGTGTTTTTTGTGAGTGGCCTAATATAAAACAGAATTTAGAAGTAAGAACTAGTGTTTTGGATAGTTAGGCGCAATTTTAACATCCACCGGCGATTTTTGCTTTTAAAACAATAGTTAAAAATTTGTGGAAAACCAATAGTGAGCTCAGAAAGACGCAGAGAAAAAACTCCCAGAAATAAAGTGAAGGAAAGGATCAGGGACTCTCACATTCAACCGAACCAAAAAACTGTTTCGTGGGCGCATATGGAGGAGCAGCGAAATTTAATTCTGAGCGTAGGATGAAGGGACAAAGGTCATCTGCAATTAAGTACGGAGAAATTAATAAAGTACGATTACGGGTGCTATTTCGCATGAGAATCGACAAAAGAGGTACGCGTTAGGGAAGGAAAACGTTCGAATTGTCTAGACCTCGTGTTCGTCCAAGACGAGGATAATGCGCTGGATTTACGAGATCCACCGCCAATGGGTGCAGGTGACCATATTTTACTGCTCTTTGAGTATTCCATGTTCTCACAGCCTGACTCACTTAAGCAAATGGAAGCAAACATCTGGAAGGGAGATTTTTCCAGCATGCACACGCCAATCTTAACAATACCGTGGACAACCACATTATGGAGAACTGTTGATGAATGCGGGAGAATGTTCAGTTCGTTGGCTAAAAGAATTATTTATTTTAATTTTACCCTAAAACGAAAGAAAATAAACAATCCTCCGTTGTGGATAAACTGCGAGCTTCAGAGTTCATTTAAATAAAGAAATAAGACGTGGAAGTGGTTTCGACTAACAGGAGTGTCAAACACTTGCAGGAATACAAATGTAAACGGGGTGCATGTAAGCTAGCCGCAAACTTACTCCGAAGGAATTATGAGCTAACCATACAAGGGACCTCTTTGGGGCATCCCAAGACCCTATACCGTTACATACGCAATAACCAAAGAAATCGTGACCTGATTCCAGCGTTGTGGTCCCAAAACGTTGTACTGTAAACGGATGACCAAATGAAAGCGACAGTTCTCTCTAGCTTCTTTAAGTCGGTATTCCAGCATGAAACAAATCCACCTCCGCTCTCCTACCCAGAGCATCTACAACATGTGGAAACATTTGCAATAGAAAATAATCTGTACTTCTCGCCCACCTTGATAAGGACAGAATTACTTTGCCTGAAGCCTGCCAAATCACCTGGCCCAGTTATAATTCATCCGAATGTCCTTCGTGAATTGGCCGACGTACTGTGTGAGATGGTGTGGATGATATTCGAACAGTCTACGGAAGAGGGTGAACTACAGCAGGACTGGAAAAATGTCCTTATTTCCAAGAGCCACAAAGGAGTGTCCAGGCAGGAGTCAGAAAATTACCGTCCCATAACCGTTTGACCTGCATTTTGTACAAGTTCATTGCAAACTTGCTAAGAGACATTGAATGACACATCCGGAGCAGAACTGCATATTATGTGCTCCCAGCATGGCTTTCACCTTAGTCACTCATGTCTTACGAGTGGTCCTTACTCATAGGAGATATGGACAAAAGACCCAGACGAAGGCTGTCCAATTGATGTCATTTTTTCGACTTCAAGAAGGCATTTGATAGCGTATCTTATCGGCGACTGCTACATGAAATTTGGCAATATAGCATTCAGGGTAACGTTTTAAAGCGGACCAAACATTTCCTGTCATACAGACTGCAAAAATTACTTGTTGGCACCACTGAATCCGAGTAGATTTCAGTATAAAATTGTGTTCCGCATGATTCAGGCTTAGGTCTTCTTCTGTTCCTCATTTGCATAAAGGACTGCACTGATAACCTTGACTGTGAGGCCATCATGATTGCAGATGATAACAAAATCTGACAAACGATCAGCTATTTTGTCGACGCCCGGGAACTACAAGAAATTCTGGACCGATTTTCTGTCTGGTCCAGCAAAATGTTTCTAACGTTTAATAACAAAATAGTCACTTTAAGTCACTTTATTGAGGGAAGTAGGCTTTTGCCCTTGAGCTCCCTATTCACATGCAAAAATGTCAATAGTACAAACGTTTACAGTGATATATCTGACAAATGAAAATGTAGGGTCATCGATATGTGTAGGCCAGGTGCAACCTGCCACTGTTTACATAATCTTCATTATATTGACAATAGTTTCTCAGAAAATGAGTATCTAGTTTGAATTTAAATGTGTCAACAGTTTCTGAAAGGACCACCTCGTCAGGGAGTCCGTTCCATGCTCCAACGACCCTCTGCGAAAAGGCGTTCCGACGTACTTCCGTGTGGACAAACTTCCTCTGCAGTTTAAAGGGATGACCCCGCAGATGTTCCGTCCCAGCCAATTCGAAAAAGTCAGCAAATTCTAGGGCACAATCGCGGCCTCTGACAATCCGGTAGTTTTGGATGAGGTCACCGCGTAGTTGCCTGTAATTTAGAGGAAACAAATCAAGTTCAACCAGTCTGGCTTCGTAAGGCAGATGACTTAGATTCTTGACCATCTTCGTAGCCCTCGCCTGCACTCGTTCCAGCTGTAGATAATCCTTCTTAAACCACGGACGCCAGGCCTGGATGGTATATTCCAAGTGAGATCGAACAAATACCCCGTAGGTTTCGGAAGAGTTCCTTATCAATCTGCACAAATCCACGTCTGAGCGCAAATAAGACCTGTGTAGCGCGTTTAGCTGCCTTTAAACACTGTGAAGATGGTTTAAGTGAGGAGTTTTTTAGAACATCGAGGTCCTTCTGTTCCTCAACAATTAAAAGGGGCTGCCCATTGAGAATGTATTGATAGGAATCATCCTCCTCACAGGTCCTTCTTGTACGCAGTCTTAGGACCACACACTGTAGGACCACAAATGAATAGTCTTACGCTTGGAATCTGGGAGAAATTTCTGACTGAGCATGACTGAGCACAATGGGATTATCTGCTCTCTAAGTGCGATTATTTCGAGCTCCATACCACCTCACAGTTTACGTCTCCGACATTACCACCTGAACTGTACATGCAAAATTACTAACTGCTTGTTTGGAATTTTCTTCTCGGGTGGAAATGTCTTACAAAATCGTGAATCGAGCAAATTTTGTTCTTTTCAGCGAATTCTAACCAACTACATAACACAAATCGAGCATACTCACACAGCGCGCGTGTTTCGAACTAAGGTTCGAATTTCTAACCTCTAAGGAATTTATTTTCTTCAATAATTTTGGCCTACTGTCCGCTCTATTATCTTTCCAGTACCAGAAACTGGATTCCACTCAACGATAACTTCGTCCTCACAACTTTTCAACGGATTTTCGCAGAACACCGACTTCCATCGAGTCGGCTCTACCTCGTGTCGGCTGTTTGTGAACTGAGACAAGCAACTTCTTCAAAGGCTGAGTTACCCTACTAAACTTATTCTGTGAATGCATCATATTTCGAAAATACTTGATCAAGATCTCTTTTCCGAATTCATCTACCACCGTATTAGGATTCAATTCAATTCAATTCAATTCAATTTATTGAGGGAAATAGGCATGGGCCTTTGAGTACCCTATTTGTAACGTAAAATTAAGTGCGGTATACAGAGAAACCGTGTGGGTTGCCAAGGTACAAAAGGCGGTCATAAAAGTTGACAAGTGGTGCACGACTCTCGAGGGTTAAGATAAATGCCTCATCGCTCAGGCTCGTTGCGGAACATAAAACTGTCAAGGTTCCTTTTTAAAAGCTTTCCAGCGATGGTGACATCACAACGTCTTCAGGGAGGGCATTCCATGGTTTAACCACTCTGACAGAGAAGGAGAACTTGCGCACATCCAGTCTCGCCTGCTGGACACACAGTTTCAATGGGTGACCTCGGAGATGGGTCGTGGTGGCAAATTCAAAGAAGTCCGAGAATTCCAGGCAACAATCCAATCCCTTCACAATGCGGAATGTCTGCAGAAGATCACCACGCATTTGCCTATAACTCAAAGGGAACAGATTAAGATTCATTAGGCGGGTGGGATATGGCAAGGAGCTTTGACTTCTAACCATTTTTGGTGGCTTTCCTCTGGACTCTTTCGAGGCAGTTCTGATCTTGAACTGTCCAGGGTTTCCAGGCGTGCATAGCATATTCCAAATGTGGCCTAATGAATGTTCCAAAGGTCTTAGCAAAAAGATCTTCATCGAAATCCAAAAAGGCTCGTCTGATGGCATGCAACACCGAAATTGCCCTCTTCGCCACTTTCGAGCAGTGAGACGATGGTTTTTAAGGTGGTGGTCATCAGCACACCAAGGTCCTTTTGGGTTTCCACGTCTTTAAAGGCTTCACCGTTGAGAAAGTAACTTCTACTTTCGGCAGATCCAGACGGGTTGCCTAAGCGAAGTATTGTACACTTATCGACGTTGAACCGCAAAA
>WEDG01003623.1:0-23401 GCA_017591395.1 Schistocephalus solidus | reverse complement strand
GGCAGTTAAAGAAGAATAAAATATGGAAGGTATTCAGGGAAAAGGATCAGCAGAGCATCTCAAAGAATTTTATCAAAGAAACGCTGTAAAATGATTCTGTCAGGCAAGGAAGAACTATGAATCAAGAAATTTGCAGCAGGTGCAAAAAAATATGTAAATATATATGGATTCAGTTGGTCGGTGTGTATGCGCGCCTTGTGTTCGTCGGATGAACAGTCCAGTACGAAAAGTGGGCCTACCCTTCCCTCAGGAGGACAGCATCGAGGTCCGGAGATGTTTCTTGTGTGTATGCCTGTGACTCACAGATATCTGTAGAAGCGATGGGTCATTTCCACCCACGTTGCCTATTTTATTTATGTTTTCCTGTTCAGGGTTGTAATTAGTACCACCATAGGATGAAAATGGATTGGATGCATGAAGGAAGTAACTTAGGCTGATTGAGATTTCAGCTGCATTTTGCTTATCAGCGTGCAGCATTTTACAATTTCCATGTTATATCTCTGAACCGTATTGACCTTCTTGATATCTTACTTGTCCTATTTTACAGTTGCACCTTTTGAAAATTTATTCTTTATGCAGTTGCAGCTGCAGCTTCTGGCGTTTCTTATAGGACTTTTATGTGTGCAAATTAATATTTTGTCGGATTGGAGCTAGTGTTATGTATGTCAAAAACCCTCTAAATATATAGGCCACCACAACTAATTGACTTTTCCTAACTTTAACAAAACAAGAGCCGATCAATCAATCCACATGGCCGTAATTTTTGCCGGTAGCCATAATTGCGGATTTTTCGACTGACGAGGGTTTGTAGGGTGCGTGGGTTTTGCTCCCCGCGTAAAATGACCGCTGAAGTCGCCCGCCGAAATGAAGAAAGGACGAGGTTCGACAGAGAGTCCTTCCGAGTTGTTGAACGTTATCGAGTGAGCGTTAGTTAACTAGTTTTCCGCCTCCAGTTTCACCTTTGCACCCTAGATTGGCCTAGCAACACCCTTGCTAGTGTGTCGTCTATTCTTCCTGGTCAATTTCTTATCTTTCGTGTGTAAAATTTGGCGTGAACCACGCAACCTGGCCACAAAATTTGCCTATTTTTGAGCTACCGGCATTCTGAAAAGTGGGCGAAGTGGCTCATCACTGGCAGCCTCTTCACGCCGACCGTATATTGTAATCCTAATAAACCGCCTGCGTGTTTCGTGATCTCGAACCGGGACAGTTTTCTGCAAATCGCCACGTCAGAACATCCAGACGCAAATCCTATAGTAATTAAGAATTCACTGTTTGGTCAGGAGTGTTTTTGCGTCCAAACGCTGTAAAATTATATAACTATACAACAACCGAACTGAACTGACATTTCACAATTATTCCTTCCCGAGTTGACTCTGTCCTGCTTCCGCGTTTTTGCCTCAACGTAAATGCAACAAATGCGAAGAGCAGTCTGCCAGTATCATGTTGCGTAGGGGAAACGCGTATATATGCATATATTGACTTGACAATACTGATCATACTGTACTCACAGCCACAGACGGCTGCGCTTAATCACACTCGGCTGTAACGCACCTGTATCTGCACGCGATGCCCTACCCTAAAACCCTAGGTTGGTTTTTAACCTTAGGACGAAAGTAAAAGGTGTCGAGATCGAGTATTTATAGCGTCACTGGACCCTGACAGCCAGGGCATGCTGTCTGTCGTTGCATTTTGCTATATTCCATACACTTTTCGGGTGTCAGCAGTCTCGTTTGCATTCAGTGAATTCCGTTTTTCAGTTGTATCCTAGAGACTTACTGGTTGAAAAGTTACGGGAACTATAAAAATGGTTTAGCATAACCCGTCGCTACGGCTTTTATTCAACGAGATGACAAACCAGGAAGACGTCTTCGTCCATCGAACCGCCATCCACCGCTTCGACAGCGTTTTCCATCTCTTAAAGACCGGTGAACCTGTTGAATTTTCAAATCGTCCAAAACGACCGGTGGAATACACGCAGCTTCGGTTACCGGACCCGGTGGGAAGCCCGTTAAAGGTAAAGCAGACATTAGCTGTGAGTCATTGCATGTACGTAAACTATCAAATTTTAAAGAGTTACATTAGACGTTGCTGAATTTTGATCCCCACTTTCTAGTGTGAGTTTGATGTCAAACGATTCGAGTTGCTATGTGAGTCCCGCTTTGACGTGGTTCCTGATTACTTACACTACGCATGCTCCTTTTGTGCTAGTGCTATCGTAGAGAAACAGAATCTCATTCACCGACGACGCAGGGCCGTGTCTCACAGGCTAAACGATATTTAGACAGTACGTGTGTTTCAACTCAGGCGTCTATTTACAATGCGTCGAGGTAGGGTCAACGGATCTGGTGCGCCAAAATCGTCCGACCTAAATGCGACAGCTGGCTCAATATGAACTCTCCTGCAGCGATGCGCTTTGAACTTATAAATCCATACCGTCGGTGGAATTTCTAAATCCAGCCGGAGTGTCATACATTTTGTTATTAGCCCCTGGCGCGGAGTAATTATCTGCGTGCATCAATCGGCACGTCTATCTGTCTCCAACAGTACAGCCTTAACTCTTTTGATGATCAGGTATATTCTGGGGGAGTAAAGACGTTATGGTTGAGCGGCCTCGCCGGTTACCCCAAAGAAGCTGATTACTTACAGGTTAGTTTACAGCAGCCTTTGCGAGTCTCTTTTACGGACCACTGCCGTGCGTTTCTTCGTATAACCGAATCACTGCTATGTTGCGAATCCAATAATTTTCACAGCCGCCTCCGGACTAATCACTTCAAAGGTGAGCGTTGGCTATCACTTTCAGCTGGTCGTAAAACGATTACCCAATTTCTGGGCTCAGGGCCTCGTCTGTGTTGACTTATAATTGTTTCGAAATCAGGGTCTCCTGTATTCTGACAAGCGAGGGACACGTAGCGTGTGCAAACAAAACATGTTCTGACCCATGGGGGTGTCCAGTTTCGGTACCCAACACCCATCTGCTATCATAAACCCAATTACGGGCCTTGCACTGGCTAAAATAAAGTTAGCTACGGATTTAGCCGCCCGGCCGTGTACTGAATACCTGGTCAGGGGATATTTTAAACGCTGCTGGAAGCACTGTGAAGCTTAGGTGGATTTTTGCTGGCGGAGTTAACATTACCTTCAACTGGCGCTCCAATGCAAGCTCAAAAAGCGACCGATAAGGTGACCGTTTGAAGAGTCGCTAGCCCGAGTCCGGCCATTTCAGCCTGCAGCAACGAATCAATAGATCACGGTGAGGGGCTTTTACCCGCACGGCTTCGCGAGTAGGTTTTATATCGTACGGCTCGGCGGTTGATGTTTATTTGTCAAAGAGAGACGGCCGGAGACGTTATTTAAGTTCCTCTGCAGTCATGCAAGCTGGCTGATCACTGGTTAGCTTTCCATGTAATCAGTGCACGGCTCGCTTTTTGTGAGACGCTCGCCACGTGTGTTTCCAGCAGCCCGCATGGTCCGCTTCATGATACAGGTTGGGGGGTAGGCGTGGGACCTCGGGATCCATGACTTCCGCCGGAGCCAGATGGCATCAGGCAATCACGTACCTATAAAACTACGCGTTATCAGGCTGCAGATATCAGTCGCGCATTCCGGACGTCTTAATGCCAAGGGCCTGTTCCGTCCGGATCAGGTAATCGAGCTGCACACTGTTCACCCGCATCACCGGAGCATGTTTACGAATCGCCGGTATCGGACCCTGGTGCACTCAGCGTGACGAGGGTACGTGGAAACTTAGGTAGTGTTTGCGGGTCTCAACGGGCGCGTTTCGGATCGTTTGTCCGGGAGTCGTCTCTAGCGTGCCATGAACGTGGCCTATTACGAAGCTCAACCTGCGCAGAGTTTTGGTCCATAATAATCCTTCACAACCTATCAGTATTCGATCTTGGCATTCGACAAGGTTGTATCTGTCGCCCATTCTGTTTAACTGTGCTATCGACTGGATTCCGTGGAGGCCCTGTATGAAGAGGGAGTGTATTGAGCTTGCACCTGGACGCCGGCTGACTGATCTCGACTACGCCGATGATATCGTCTTACTAGCTTCAAGCTTTGGTTATCTGCAGGCTGTGGCGTCGCGGGTGAATGAGGTCGGTAAATCGATCGGCTTGTCCATGAACGCCGGGAAGACAAACGTGTTTTCAAGCTGCGTCCCTGTCCAGGAGAAGGCACCTCCAGATATTGAGGGCTATGAACTGGAGATAAAGACGGCTAAAAATACCTCGGCGCGAGTTTGCTGCCGAATTGCCAGAGTAAAGATGACACTGTTTCCCGAATCGATGCTGCTCCTCGGGTTTTCTCCAGGCTTAGAAAGTGCCTGTACATGCGACGCGACATTTCTATCCCCACGAAAATTCGCGTCCGGTTTGTCCTACACTGTGGCTGTGAATGCTGGGCTATACGTGTGGAAGATGAGTGAAAATCCAGGTATTTAACCACTGCTCGAGGATCATCTTCCGAGGGAAGTACACTGACGTCGTCTCAAATGACTGTCTGCACTCGCAAGAATATCCCAAGCGATCCAAGAACGACTGAGGTCGTTGGGGCACTTTTTTCGTCGCCTACCTCATGAGCTCAGCGTTACTACTCTTGATCCGGCCACACTACCCAGTTGGAGGCGTCGAAGAGGAAGTCAGCTCGAAACCTGGCATGAAAATGCTTCTTGGACCTTCGGTATTGGGACTGCTGGTCAGTCACTGCTTATTCGTCGGACCCCAGAGCCCGCCTGTTTTGCAGTGAACTATCTGCCCCCCGTGGTCGCGTAATTTATTCACCAGTTAAACTAGCAGGAAACTTAACGTCTGGGTTACTGTTAGAAATTGTTGCGTGCTGAAAATTGCCGCACACTAATACTTTTCATCTCATAGGTCGGGTATTCTTGAAATCCACTACCGTGTGGTTACGAGCACACCCTGTGCATCGTCATCCTAGGGTATTTGATATTGGCCTACGTGAGTGGTTAGGAGTTGCGGCCTGAGCTATGTGGTGCAACAAGGTTCAGTTAATGATGACTAAATCATATTATTAGTGACACTGAGACATTAGACGATTATAAAACTGACCAAGCTGGACAGCTGGCTATCGGGGCGTTCTACGTCGCGGTGAGGAATAGTGATGTTCGACCCAATCTGTGGGCATCAATTTCCAGTTTGTCTTTGTTTTGCTGTTTAATAGGTTCGTGTTCCATCGAACAAACACAACTCAGCTCGTACTAAAAATATGAAACTTTCCAACCTTTTCGTTCGATGTTGTTCAGTTGTAATAAAAGGATGAAGCAAGTAGCATCCTCATTTCCTGGTCTGTGCGTTCAAATGTCCTCGTGCATTTTTTGACTGTTTGCTTTACACCCCAAATTACGTGTGTTTATAACACTATAACCCTATCCTCGTCTTTTTATCATCTTACGTTCTTTATTTCAACTTCAGCACTTAATAATATACTAATTCCCAGTGTTCAAATCAACTTGTGCATCCCTCTCATGTCTTAGTTATCCTTCTCGTTTCTGTCAGCACAGGCCGTAACTGAATCCTTGTTTGAACGTTTGCGATTTATCTCACGTTCGTCTTGCATTTTTTGTTGACTGACCAGAACCTGATTCCCGGCTGCCACAAAATTTCGTCTCAGCGTTTCTGAACCCCTCCCCCAAGTGTTCGTGCTGGCCTAGGAAAGTGGATTTCATCATCTTCAGAATGTCAGTCGCCTGCTACAAATATTGCCTCTGGTGCTGTCACTGATTTTTGCCTGCATACGTGGTTGCACGCTCTCGCCCTAATAGAGACGCGCTGCTAATATGTCTCGATGTATACATTTGTTGGACTTGTTGTTAATGCTGGGCTGTGCGCACTCGGCGTCGCCAAGCCCTCTGTCGTCTCCTCGTGGATGGCTAAAACTGCGCTATTTCATCAATTCACGCTAACACCTATTCGTGGGATACGGGTCTTTGCCTACAGCGTTTGCTTTCAGCTTTTTAATCCCATGAATTTATGTGCTAACTTTGAGTAAATATTTCGCCCTTGCTTCGGTGTCCTAACCGATGCTTGTTTTGGTCTTCCATTCGTTAACGCAGGATTTACATGCACTAATTAAAGAGGTTTGGTTGCTTGTAAGCCGGAGTGTAAATTAACATGAACTACGCCCAAAATGCCAATTCTTTTTGGTCCCCCTACAGCACTAACATTTTCGTTTGCTTTAGCCAGAACACTTGTGTATATAGTACAACAATGCTTAATGGTCTTCTGGTCATCCTTTCTTTTCATCTTTTGGTTAATCAGTACCAAGACCCTTAGGTAGTTGTTCGCAAAGAAGCGTCCGTGTTTTCCCATTGCAATACTACCGGTATCCCAGCTGCTGGTGGAATCTAGTTTAATTTTTCTTCCTTGGTTCCAGCCTAGCCCTCAAGTTTCCCGTCCTATTAAGTCCATGTCGGTGGCAGCTGCTTACAGTTCACGCTGAATTTTTAAATATTCGGTTTTGACTTACTTTGCACAGTAAGGTTACAAGTTACCCAGAATCCACCATTTCTGGATCATTTTGGACTATCAGTCAGCACTCAAGCGTTTATTGTCGTCTGCATATAGTTAAATGATCTTTTTAAGATCTTTGGGGTGGCTTTTGCGTCACGTTTCTTTTAACGCCTCAAAGCCTTAGTCCTGTTTCCCATGGCAGCTTTTCGGGTTCCTGTGGCCGTGGCCTCATGTCTCATTAACTTTTTACTTATTTTTGGCTCTAAAGTGTACGCGCTCCAGGGGCTTGTGCTACATAGTTGCTTAGTTGCTACCTAGTTATAGTGTAGACTTTATTGGTTTGTTCAGATTATGTCCGTAACAGGATATTGTTCGTGTAATGTTTAACCTCTACAGTGCTGTTTAATCAGTGAAAAAGGACGCTTAAAAACTTGAAGGAGAAAGAAGGGACGGTAAAGTACAAGAGAGTTTACCCAAAAAGCCTTGCTAACTCTTGCTCGTGCGCAAACAACTCAGGCACTGTGCTGCTTCGAAGCAGTCTGTATACAGAAGCAGAAATCTGACGTGGGTAAAACAACTAGGCTATGTGGTAAACGTGACCTCGCCGTCGTAATTCATTCTGTTATTGCGTTTTCAAGCGACTGTTTTTATTGATTAAACTGTGTTACATGGTATTAAAAAGCAGAAAGTAATTGATAAGCAGTCTCTTTGACTTTTTATACCTGTTTTTCGATTGCGAAATTCCAACTGACTAATTTATCCTTGTTAAGCTGTCATACTTTTTCCAAATGAAAAATGACGGTTTTTGTTTTAGCATTTACATCCACCATCACCTACATATGCCAGTGTCCATTTTGTTTGTCTTTGCCTGACCCTGTCTACGCTTATTTAGCAAACAATTGCAGTTTTTACTCCCTTCTGCACCTTCAAGTGGCGTATTTATTTGGATAGGTATTCGCAAATAATCAGGTTTCCTTCTATATCCAGGGTACGCGACGTTATTTCGTCGTACTAGTAAATCGGGCACAACACATGATGCCACTTCTGGTCCTGCAGAGCACGACGGTGATAAACCTGTCCAAGCTGAATGGAACGCACCCCGGCGGGATGTTGAAGGCCCGCGTCGTGGCGGTTTTCGAGGGCCGCAGACGTGGAAGCGGACGAAGGCCTCCCAGAACAGTACGTTTGACTGCATCTTAAGCAATGTCTGAAAAACCCTATGATCGCATCACTGTCCCTCGTCAAGCCCAAAAATTTCTGGCTTTTATCTTCTAGAGCCACTGATGGTATGGGGTGACTATGCTAACGGCAGTGATGCCTCAAAACGGTGGCGGTGTCTCGCCAACTGGTGGTGCTCCCGACTCGTCCAAGACCACGCCGAGGTCGCGGCCGAATAGGTATGGGTGGCTATGAACACTCAGCGCCACGCCAGCAACCAGGCGAAGGTGGAGGCAAATGGACCCGTCAGTCCAGGATCAACACCCGCCTCGTCGAGGTCGGAGGCCGTTCCGGCGTGGGCCGTCCTATGAATGGAAATCGGTCTTCAAAGCCCACGAGCGGTGACGACGGGGCTGGCGCCAATTCCTCGGGAGAACACGAACAACAAGTCCATGAGGGAAAACCCTCCGACGGTGAGCCTTCTCTTTACTGCATCCGAATCTGATCAGTTTTCCCCTCACAGAGTCCTTTTTCTTAAGGGAACTAGAATGACCACCTACATTGTTTGTGTCATTGTCTAAGCCGTATCATGTAGGCTTTAGCTGCTTCATGTCGTTACTTGATGACCATAATTCCCATTTTTTTCGTCACCGACCTTGTTCTGTTGCTCTCGGACCTTGTCCAACTTCTTATACCTTGGACTCGTCTTGGGCCACCGTTTTCATGTTATAATTTTTCACTAGTAATAGTTTTTATATGGCATTTGTTAGCTTTGATCGCTTTACTTATTGTTAATTGACAACCGATAATGTGGGTACGGGTGTTAGCTTTCGTGGCTCCGACCTTGGCTGTCTCATAACGCATCTATCCGAGTCACCAATGCCTACGTAGCCAATGACTACTATCGCGAGGTTTAAATGATAATAGAGGGGAATAGCGCAGCATGGACCTTAATGCCCATGCATTCATAGTGTTCCGGTGGCAAGACAAGGTTCGGGTGATCAGCTGGACGTGCATGCATTGACTGGGAAGCAGGTCTCCGCTCGAGTCTTGTTTCATTCATCCACGTTGACCGACTTTCTAGACTGGGGTCTCCCATTGTTTGTGGGTTCTATAAGGCTGAATGGTAAGAAAGACTCTGAAGTCTAACCGTTCCTTCGGAAGATCGAGTTATCCATTATCTGACAGCTCTCAAGCAACGGTATTTGGCTCATAGTAGCAACTTGAAAGCCAGTCAGATTCATAGAGCGACTGGTCGCGTAATCCCGCCCCACCTTAGGCTCTAAGGACAAAATCTACCCCCCCTATTGTTTATTGGTGCCATATAGATTAAAAGCGCCATGCGTAATACATCCCACCCCTTCCCCTGTATTATGAGCCCTATCTCTCAATAATTCCTTTTTAGAGCTTTCCATTGAAGAGCAATTGACAAATATGAAGATCGAAGAGGGTGACACGAAGAACTCAAAAAAATCTAAAGACTCGGTTGTCGAGACTCATGAGGAGGCGCCTGCGGAACAGGTGAAGACAGGTCCAGAAAAGGAGGTTGGTTTCGAAGACCAGGGAGGAGCAGAGCCCAGTGAGCCGACAACGGCCGAGATGATGGAGGCGGATGAGAACGACAAAAAGAGGAACAACCTGCTAATTGGAAGGCCTGCAATACGGTCATCTTCGTGTTTACTGAATAGTTACATGCATGCTTAGCTTGTGGGAACCGTCCAACCGCTGTTCAGTTAACCGTTCGTTTGCAGAATGATTAATGAGTATGTCTCACTCGCCAATATATCGTTTACGGTTACCCCACATTTGCCCATCTTACTATAAAAGGGCCTGCTGTCTGTCATTATTCCCACCAACCTTCCACCCTGTAAGATTCTTGTTCTCATTTCCTGCATTTCCAACCCATATTTGGCTTTTATATGTGTATGGTTTTTCATTTCCAGGCTGGTTGCCGACCTCTACAATCAGCAGATCCCTCTGTTTCCAATTTTGCACGACCACAAATTGCATGTAAAGCAACTGTATTCTGCTTCGGGCATTGGTTGGCGCTGATGGCCTTGGAACCCTCTTATCATGTCATATGTGCTGTGATGTACTCATCTTGGGTTTGTGGGGTCTTTAAGCTATTTCATTTGGAATACTGCGTTACTTGGGGTCGTCCCTTTGGTCTTCGGCGGCCAATCACTGCTGCAGCAAAGGGTTTGTAGTGAACCTTCTTTACCTTAGCCCCTAAGGTATGTGGTTAGTCACCTTGAGGGGACATAGTCAACTACACTAATAGACTACTTATTCGGTGAGGCGCAATCATCCTGGTCGTTGGGTAAGTCATAGCTTCCAACTGAAGTCGGTGGCATTTCTATTTCATTTTTAGTTGGATTTTACGCATTGAGTGGGGGCGTGTGTTGGAACGTTATACTTCGCTCAGCACCACGGTCTTGGCCGCAAACCTAGTCCAAAACTCTGCACAGTTTGCCCGTACATTTCCGATAGCTGAATTCGAAACTTAAGCTGCAGGATAGATAGTCAAGTCATCTATTAGTCGGCCATGTGACTCTTCTGCTGAACACGGTTGGGCAGTGGCAACCGGTCGTTGCTATTGTGCGGGCTAATCAATGCTTTTACTGCGGTAAGGCTAGGGGCCACCTTTGTGACGTTTGTCGTTCGCGTCTGCTGCTTAACCTCCGCTTTTACCTGCTCAGTACAGATCTCTGCTACCAATTAAAAGAATGGCCAGGATACCTCGTCGTGATCGGCCGATTGTTACCGGTGACTGAACTGGTCGATTGGGCCAGCCAATTCCTAAAACTAACTGGTTGGCCGTTTTCGGTTTAGTTATTGATGCAGCAGAGGAAAGCGGAAAGCAAGACAGAACTAGCGGTTTGCGTCCGATAAATGCCAATTTTTTGGACAACCGAACCTTATTACCGGTGACTGAACTAATCGATTGGGCCAGCCAATTCCTAAAACTAGCTGGTTAGCCGTTTTAGGTTTAGTTATTGATGCAGCAGAGGAAAGCAAGGCAGAACTAGCGGCTTGCGTCCGATATATGCCAATTTTTGGACAACTGAACCTTGCCGGGGCTGCGAGTACTCAGGTCCGGTCTCCATCCGCAGCCTGAATCTAAGGGGCGATTGAGGTGCTTTCACTGGAGTCATTGGCTTGCGTGTGTTGAATGAATTCCTAGATCCGACCCAATGCTTGCGTACGTACTTATTCAGTCTAGGAACCTTACAGCTGTCTGGTGGGCTCGAGCTGAATTCTGCCTTTATCCATATTTTCAACTCTGTAAAGAGTGTGTGAGCCAGAATAGACTGCAGTAACTATTAGGCCGAGGTGGCTACCGTTGGGGAACAAACCTCAAACTTTGGTGACACTCGGAGACTTGTTTTTGATGGTTTCTCTCCACTGAATGACGTCTTGTAGCTCCGATGGCTGGAGCTTTGGCTGTACTCAAAAGCCTTCCCTTTCTGTCATGGTTTCGAATCCGCCGCTTTTTCACAATTGGGTCATGAATTATTCAACATCTGTCAAAACCATCAACTGACTTCAGTATGATCAAGCCAAAGAGCGGTTTCCTCGGATTTGCTGACCAAATCATCTACCTTCCCCATGCACAAAGGTTTTGTCCTAAAACCCATAGAGTTTCGTGAGAATGCCCTCCTAGGGCAGAATTTCTCGCAACTGTTAGACTCCATAAGGCGCTCGCAGAAGTCCCCTAGTCTTGTACTGGTATTATCTTCCCGAAGAGATTGTATAAGCAAACGATCGTTGACGAGAATTATGGACTTGACCGAAATTCAGGCGGTCATTAGGGATATCTCTGACATAAATCCTTGTCGCCCGTTTTCTAAGTCACGTCTACCAATCAACTGATGCCCATCGACTGCCGCCATATTCAGTTCCGTTGTTCCCGATAATGGAGCTTAATGAGGGCCAGGAGAAGCATCGCTTTGATCGTGACTCATCGGCAATTTACTGGTCCGCGATAAAATTCGAACCTTTTATATTCGGCTCCGGCTCTGGGCAGGTTGTCCTACTTCATTTTACCGAGTATTGGATAGTGTACGCGGTTTTCACCAATGGCGAACTTTTGGCCAGACTCTGGTCAGTCTTACCCATGCTGAAGATGTTCTTACACGTGTTCAGTTGGAACCACCTTCGTGATGAACAACTGTCAACGTGAAAAAGTGAGCGGTCTTGTATGTCTCGGGGCCTATATTCTGCCAGTGGCCTCACAATACAAAGCTGAGCAGTTATCTGCTCAAATACAAAAAAGTGTGAAGGGCGGTTACCTTGTAGTTTTTTGAGTGACAAGAGCGTACATCGAGTGGGTCTTTTCCACGTAACTGAAACAGGAGAGACTTCCACTCCTTTACTCGAGGAATAAATTTGTGTGTTATGCATGTACCGCTTGAATGGCTTTCGAGCCTCTGGATACATTCAGAAAGGGGAAAAAATGTGACATATTTAGCTCTCACAGCGGATTTCCATGCTAGGTTTTTACCCCACGCCGGATCTGGTAGGAAAAATGTTTTCTCAATAGAAGCTTCTATCTGCTTTCACAATTTCGTTTCTGTTAGCAGACTTATTCGATGCAAGGTCCCAAAACGCCCTAACTTGATCAAAGTTTACTACAAAGGCATGCGAGCAAACTGTCGATTCTTACCGAAGGAGACCAGTACTTTGCCTTTAACGCTAAAGTTGGATTTGAAAGTGCCCTTCTCCCGCCCGTCGTTATTACCCATGTGATAGGGTTGCTTCTTGTTAGAGCATTCCCGAAGTTGAGGGTATCTCACAAGGATTAAAACCTCTCCCTTGAGATTGTAGTGATCCCATTGCAGACCGCGGACTCTATCATGTCAGCACAATCCATCCTCCCCTGATGGAGTGGTCAATTCCAGCTGATTTTCATGAAGGCTGTGAAAACAAAGGATTTTTACATCACAAGAAGTGTCCCCCGCTTCCTGTATGACTTACAGATTGAAACTGCCGACTGCTTTATCTACGGCGGTTCCTTACTGCTACCTGGAGATGCTGTAGCGAAGCGTAAACATGAACCGGTGCACGTAGAATGTTCTGTTTTCTTCGGAAGCATCCACGATTTGGTCGTAATGTTTCTCATAAGTAGAACGTTTCCGGTGTAAAAGGCTACACTGCGATTCATTCTTCTTCCCAGCTGCAGAACCGGTTATTTTTTTCCTTTATTCATTTCTTTCTGAGAGGATTTGAAATGCTGCATTTGAATCACATTTTCCCGAAGCATTAAGCATGTAGTAACCAAGTTTCTTTTAACAAAGCAAATTTAGTGGAATGGCGTCATCCGTGCTTACTACTGAGATAGCGGGGTTTAAGGATAATTTAAAACTGTTGGCCAACCGTCTTTTATTATTCCTCACGGCTGAACATCACAAGCTTACCACAAAGTTCATCTAAGGCGAACCTCAGGACAGCGCTCTAAACTTCGATTTTCGTAACTCGCATGCGAGGAACTGTGTGATCCGAATCGTGACTATTGTCCGTCAGCTGACCGTGTACATGTTAATTTGGTGGGCAGCCGTCATGCGTTAACAAGTGACCAGGGACAGCTGTCGCCTGTTTTGATGCTGCTATCCGTTGACAAAACCTCACGAAGCTCACTGAGACCGTTACCTTTTAAAACGTATCGTCAACAGTAACATGGTTCGCTTCTGCCTTTGCATTCCCATTCAGGAGTGAAAAAGCACAACTAAATCGTATAATAGGCAGCAAAGGCGTCAGAAACAGGTGGCTTATAAATTGAAACCCACTGGTCTATACTAGTACTTTGCAGCTAATAGCATTTAGAAGAAAGCGTATGGAGGATCAAATCCTTACTGATCCGGTTTACCCCCAGTGCATCTGTAAAGAGCGCATTTTCAGACGATGGTATCGCTGCTTCTTGTGCAAAATAACCTACCGAGCCTTGTCCTGATTTTCCAACTAAATTAAGTAGTTGCGGTTGGGATCGGGGAGTAGGGATGTGTGAACTATAGGCAGAGCGAGCAAACATTTAAATTTTTATTAACGACTTGCCCCATTGCACTACACAATACAACTGAAGTCTTCCAAACATGCAGAGCGATTTGGCATATGCTTCCGTTATTAGGCTCATACGGGGAGTTAGCCTTGGTGGCCGTCTGTGGTCACAAGGATTGATTGAAATGTTGCTCAATACCTTTGACACTGCACGCACCAAGCTCCGGCGCGGCCTCCTTCAGTTTAACTGTAAGACTTTCTGATGGGCCCATGTTACAGATTTTTGCATGAACGCATTTCACTTTGATCCTAACTGCCAGAGCAGCAGTTTTACGACTGTCACCTGACTAGGATTCCTGGGGCATTTTTATACCTTAAAGTGTGCTTATGGTTTCGCGATTTGATTGGTGCACACGTTCAGTCTGTCAGGTCGAAATTCCAACCGCCACACAGTTGGCGTGAGACTCGAGGCAGCGCTTTCGTGCAGGCGGCTGGACCAAAATTAGCAAACGCTGCCACCAAACCTCGAGCATTATTCCCAAGACGGGGGCAATCCGCAAACGCCGAACAGCGAAGCGCAGAACCACCTCTAGAAGCAGGGGGATATTTAACTGATTTTAGAGAACACAATTCGCAGTGAGAAAAGCACATTCGCAGCAATTTTCAGCAGGATAATTTTCTCGCTGCATACTTTTGTACCCGTGCACATGCGCTCTGCGAAAAATGAATCCAGCAGGGAGAAAGAACTTTTTGGTACATCACAGAAAGGTCCCTGATCTCATAAGGACAGGTTGGCTTATGAGCTCGGTATATTTAGGTTTAACGTTGTTATGTTTTAGTAATGGGGGTTCGGTGGGGAAGCGTTTCCCTTGTGATCCTGGTGTTGCGGGAGATATGGGTTGTGTCCTCGAAGCCGATATTGGTTTGTTGTGAGGTTTTATCGGACTATAAAACTGTACTTGTGTTTGAAATGCGCAGAGGTCCTACCATAACATCGGCTATAATTCACAGCTTTAACCAAAACCATTATGACTTCACCATCCCTTAGCAATAATTTTACGCCGTCTAAGTCATGCTTGAAGGTTAGACTTCATCATGCTGAACAACGACGCGTCTTGAAGAAAGGTAAATTGAGCAGCGGGCTGCGCCGTGCAGTTGAAGATTCGGATTTCGTCCACCAAATCTGAGTTCGAAATGCGCTGCTATACCGATGCTCTAAAGTAAATAAGCTGGAGTATCACCAATTTCAGGATTGCGTGCCCTGCCATTTATAGTTCCGGGTGGTGCCCGATGACCTCGTTCATTCGCATCGAGTTACCAGGCCTTAGCCTCCTGGTAACTCGAAAGCACTTTTATGACGGATATCAATTTTGAATGGCCTCACCGCGCCTTCCATGGCCTATCAGACGTACCCAATATCAAGCAAGGTGCCGGAGATTTCGCGTTTAGTTTTTGACCCTCTATCGGTGCCTTGTTTCAACGAGGCCTTCACCAGAAAAAGCTGCTTCAGAGACTTGGGCTCCTTCAGTTGCTCTCCCTCTGTGCTGCATTGCGTGCCAATTCGATGGCATAGCGCTCGGTGGAAATCGCATTTATACACTGGAAAATTTTCGCTGTCGATTTGGACGTACTGCAGCTTACTCTCCGATGCAAAACACCGCCTGGGTAGACTAACTTGGTGTCTTTGGTATGAGGGATAACTGAGAATAGGACCATCCCTTCGAAGCAGCACAGGTGGCAGAGAAGACGCACCGTCACAAAGCAAGCATCCCGTGAAGGAACACGGTGGGCGTGCAGCATGTCAACCAATATTCCAATATAATTAAAGTTATGGCTTCTAACTGGAGTCCAATTTTAGAATTCCAGTGAATGTTTTATTAGCTACATAAAAAGCGTGGGTCATTCGACACTTCGGTTTGTGTGAGGTGAAGACGCTGGCCTTGACCTCCTGAAAAAAACTACTTGGTGACAGTTGGAAACTGATAGGCCGGTATTTTTAGAGATTGAACTTAGTGGGAAGGCCATGTCACAACGTCACCATCTGAAACCACAGTGGCACCTCCTAATCTTTCGAGCAATTGTGTTGAAGAGGGAACTGTACTTTTTATGTCCTGGCGTAATTTCTTAAACTGTCTGGGGCGTCATTTATCTATTCGACACGTGGATGGTCCCTTGCAAAGCGTAAGCTGGTTCGCCTGAACTTTTACTATGTTGCATCGTCTTAGCTGCACACCCTCATTTTACCCTGCCCATAATTTTTCACTAAGTTGTTCCCAGATGGATCGATGCACGGACTTGTGCAGAGGGCTGTCTCAAAAATAGTTCCAAGCCTCCCTACACTTTGATCTTCACCCATCAAAACGGTTTCACCCGACTGGATTTTGACCTGATCTGCCGACCTCACAGTCGCTCACAATGGACCCTTTCTTTTAAGCATTTTTTGCAGCACCTGAAGCAATACCGAATAGGTTAACATCCAAGCCTAGTCGATGCGCACACTTAATTAAAGTTTACATTTGTTTAGTTTCTAACTGGCCACACCGAAGCCAGTGTTAGTATCCCACTAGAGGGACATTCATTGATCGCGTTAGGGCCTTACTCGTTCCAGAAAGCCCACCAGCAACCTCATGCCTGTAAGTAATATAGACAGAATCATGCAGATGGTAACGACAAGGGAGACGGAAATGGCTCACTTTCTGTCTTATTAGTTGTCATCCACCAAATCCATACTCAACTCCATTTTTGACCCTGTAGCTCGGACCCCCGACCTGTTGGTTAGAAGTCGAACGCTTCCAGTCATTGAGCCAGGGGCCTCGGTCTCTTGTCGATAATGTTCTTTGGTCTTATTATTTTCCCATCCCTCTCCACCCGGACACCTCTGGAAAACATGTTTCTGAATATGGATCTCAAGGCAACCCTCCGGTAAATATGAAGTCACAGTACGTCCAGGAGGACGGGATGCTTGGAACGGGAACATTATGCAATCTGGACTCTGTGCAATCCTCACTTCAGAACCCACTAATAGAGACTGTAAGTGACGGTGGAAAGTGAGAATTAACAACCCGTGTTTTGAGCCAGCTGCGCGTCCCGTGAGGGTTATCGAGTTGACTGAGCGTCCGCTACTCAACCACTACATCCTATCAAATACTTCTATTCCTCTATGCATCCGCCACCTCTGTTCGTTGCTATCTTCGACGATCGATTTGAAAGGGAACCCCAAACAGCGCTCGAGTTTCCTCCCTCGACATATCAACCATCGCTTTTGACTATCTCCACCGTAAGCTCCACAGCAGGGTGGTGCAAGGATGGTGACTTGCGCTGTATTTTAGTGAAAATAGACTATCACTGCATCTGCCTCTATTCTCTGTTTTCCCACTTTCCCACCTGGTCCCGGGTGTCAAGACTACAAACCTCACCTCCCTAGCAACCTCAACTTTTTAATGAAATAGGAAAATCGAACTCGTTCTTTAATCCGTACTATCTTCTGACTGGTTTGTAGAAGTGTCCGATATCTTCAGACTTATGCGGCAGAGAAACAGGTCATCAGGTATATCCGAAGCAATTGATGGGCATTTCCCTAACATCCGAAACCATCGCTTCATTGGGCTCCGTATTGAAACCTAAAGAAATGTTAGTTCAGGTTTCCTTCAAATCGCAGGCGCACTGTTCGTCACATGCCCATCCTCAAATGTCAGTTTTTCATGTGACCTTTTCACGCAGGTTCATTCGGACACGCTGAAAGTGCAGGTCAAATGAATGAACAAAAGGCACATTAAAAGCTAATCAGTTTCATTCGAGGTCATGCCGAGCAGACCTGCATATGAGAAACTCGAGCTGTCCACATGGACTCTAAATCTATCGCCCATTAGATGCTTTAATGCTCCTGCCAAATTCTGTTCTTACGTGCATTTCTATCTTTTCTCTGTATGTGTCGGCCGACCGTGATTGAGCCTGTTCGCTCTCCAAAAATATTCCCTCCCACATTTACAGATCACAGACGGGCAATGACTTTTTTAGAATAAATTCCTCTGGTTTAGGGATTCCTCGTCCCTATATGATCGTCTGCGAGGCTCCTAGTTTGGGGCTCCAGGTTAAAGAGGCTGCGCCTGTGCTCTGTACGGCAGAGAGACTAAATCAGGCGAATGGGATGAAGGCAGACGCGGGATTAATCGTCTCGACGTTGGGTAAAAGACAATTTGGATGATGTTAGCGGTTTTGTCAAGTTCTCCGGGGGGTTCAAATGCAGAACTCCTGACAGAGGACCTCTTCATTGATGCATCCTTTTCTTCTCATTAGCGATTGTGGGATAATTTATCACGTCCGTCGAGAAATGCCCTCCCTCCCTAGCAGCCGGCCTCGCTTTCGTATCCCTGCAGATTTTGGCGAGCCCGTTTTCTCCTCCAGCTGGCTCGGACTACTAGTTGCCTGTCGGTTTCTTGTTTTGTAAGGTAGGGCAGTTTTCTAACCATCTCTGGCAGCAGCCAGTTCAACATTAGGTCGAACAAGCCAGCGAAGACCAAGTTATATAAAGACGTTAGAACTGGTGCTCTGGAAGCCCACCTCATGCATCAGCATTCGCACTGTCCATCTCTCTATCGTCCAAAGCATGACTTAGCCCTTCAGCCTCGTCGCCCCGACTTCTGATTTGCAGCGATAACTGGTCCAAATGAGCGGAGTTATGGTCATGATAAGTGAAGGAACTTCACGTGAGTTGGTGCGATCTCTTTCGGTTCTTTCAAATGTGGCGCGAGTAAGCTGCTGAGCTAAATAGCCGGTAATTCTATTAACCGGAGTTGATTTTAGCCCCAATCAGAGCTGTCGAAATGCGAGTCATGGTTCACCGGTAGAGTTTTGGCCTCCAGTACCGCTAACAAACACGAACACCATATAGGCCCTCGCTGGGTTTCGGTTTTGGTTAACTGAGGACCGCAAATAGGTCAGTAATTGCGCTTCAGTCCTATTTTTTTCCGTTGCTACACCTCCAGCGTTTTGCCTTCACTCGATCATGCTACCCCACGAGAAGAAATGGAGTGAAACAGAAGGTCCTACTTCGATCCAATATTGCATTGAGCTTGTTAAAACTGCTTTCTCGAAACATCTACCACAGAGTAAATTTGCTCACCATCTATCTCTGCTGGAACTTGCTCATCCTGTGGGTAAGTTTGCGTTTAATGGAGTGACACGACGTTTTTTGTTTAGTTCTGTTCATAACTTGAGGTTCATTGGTCCTAATTCGGAGTGTTTTCAATTTGGCGCTAACACCCCATAGGTTTGAGTTTGCCTTACTCGGTTTCTTCCGAAATCGTGCGAAAGATTTTAGATCATCTCATATGCTGTTCTGCTGTGCTCAGTCTTACCTGGACTCTTATAAGAGCTCTTTAGGGGTTTCTGTGACTACGAGGGGCCCTCGATATCCATCGTTCCTGTGAATTCAACAATTCACTAGCGTCCATAACTCAGGGGACTCAACGCAGTTCAGTCATGCTATCCTGCCTTCCCCCTCCATGTTCTTCTGTTCGCCCTTCGAATTACATTGCCCCTGCATCCATTGGCTTATAAAACCCGCTTGGTCGAACACCGTTGGCTGCGTGGCCTTGTTACCAGAGTTTAGAATCGTTCGTTTCATGTTGATGCTCTGGTGAGACCTTGATCGGGAGTTATTTTAAAAGCACAATCTGGCAGCAAATTAAGTTTATTTTAACGATAGATATGGATTTCACGTATACGAATGCATGCTGGAGTGAAAAACAAAAAGTAAACAAATGCTCCATTTTAGGCGTCTTTTCTCAATGAAATTGAAGTCTAGTAAGGGTAGCACACTACGATGGCCACCTGCGAAACGCCCGATGCCCGCTGCTACCGATTTATAAACATCAGAACCCGGAAGTGTGCACATTAATTCTCCACGGCGAAGCTGAAGCCAAGGCATTATTGGGCAGATTGAAGTAGTTCCTAAGTTTCGCAGTCCTAAACATATGCCACTGCGCTTTTTAAAGCTCAAATTTGATTATGCAGACGGTCTAATTTGGGGAAAAGTCAAAAGTTGGTTAAAAATTCACAACATTTCCTAGCAAATGAAGTACGGAGCCTATCAGAAGTTATCCTTATGTCATTTTAGACGAGAGGAGTCGTAGGGTCCTTTTCATAGGATAAAGGCAAACCGCCACTGAATAGATGCTTACGCAGGAAAACAAATTTGCTATTGTACGAAAACATATCTTCCAGCTGAGACACCCTGTATGTTACTTCCGAAAGTGCACCTGGTAAATCTTTACTAAATGTATAACTTCACGATCTTCCTGGCCGTGAAAGCTGCGTCCAAAATTTCAAACATCCATGTTGCTCTTCGAAAACATCAAAGACGGAAAAAATTTTCCCTCAGCTAGAGACTACTTGCTTTGCATGCCTTTTAACGATATGCAAAAATTACTCCTGCTAAGACGTTGTTCCCGCATCTTGGGTGTAATCCGGGTAAGCTCTGCATCCAAGACCGTTTGACCGAATTGTTTTCAACTAAAAATAGGTTTAAAAATGTGTGATGCGCGTCTCTGCAGCGAAAAACGGCCTTGCGTCTGTCATAATACGGCCGGACAGCCAAATCGCATATACCCCCTGAAAAAATGCCTTGGGCAATAGCCATGGAGAACCGAGATTAGGTGATCAAAGGGACTTCTTTTGTTAGATGTCACCGTGCACAAACAGGGGTGGGGCAAGCCTGGATCTTTATTATTAACCACGAACAAACGGTTCCTCAGGGATGTTACAAGCATTGGTCCTCAAAAAGACAAGAACTATGTTGTCGGGTCCCTGCTATGGTTAAATTTTTTATTTCTTCTTTGAAGCAATGTATACTATCGGTTGCTATTGTGGACTACTCATTTAAGGTTTGGATTTCGTTTGTTCACATCGGAATCGCTTCATCCTTTAAACTCCAGGGCCTGAGCTCATGCGAATTCCAGTATGGAAAACGTAATATGGTTGGAATGGGTCCTTTCTAAGCTTTGGAAGGCAACATAAGGTCATCTTTCAAAACACCTTTTGTTGTCCGTCTGCTGCTAACATTGAAACGTCTTGTATTATGTCGCATCGCATTCTTTATAACTCACACCTGTTTTCCTTCTGACAGAAGCCGGTATAGAAAGTGAAGTTGTGAGTAATTTCCTCAGTTATTTTTGTTTTTATCGAAAAATGCCCGTATGATTATCCAACTTTATTAATTTTTCAACATACATTCTACTTCGATTCAGCATAATAGCCCAAAACACATTACGTTAAATCTACATAGGTATTATTTCGGAAATAAAAAGCAAACCACACTCATCTCAGTCTCAAAGTGCCAACAAAAAGACAGGTGACTGCCGAATTCAGAATACTCGAAACATTGAGGTTAGTACTGCATTGTTGTAAGGAAAATATAAATGAAAAGGCTAACATTCGGTCTGTAACAGGGTGAAAACGATACCGAGCTCATTAACATAACAACTACTTCGCGGCGTACATATAAAAGCAAGCAGAGAGCAGAACTCTACCGAACTTATTAACATAACAACTACTTCGTGGGGTACCTATAAAAGCAAGCAGAGAGCATATCAGTGAAATTCGTAAGAAAGCTCTTTTGTCCACAGGAAATATCCGGTTTCAGGACAGCACATTTTCGCCCAGCATTTAGGTTTCGCACCGATTGTGTCTGGTGTTACTTCCGGTTCAGACTTTAGTATATCGGTGTTTCCATCCTTTTCTTCTCCAAAAGGTAGTTTTTAGCTTGTTCTGTGCTCTCTTCTCGTTCTAAGTTTAATGCGCTGGATGAGTTTGGTTAACCTACCCGTTTGTTCATGAATATGAGAGTACCTAGTGTGTTGCTTTTCATACTTTCTTTAGTATATAGCTTTAACTCGGTTTCATGTCAATTCTCGCAGGACAGTCAGATGGGTTGGTTGTGAAAAGCCACTAGTAATTTCGATTTCTTCTAAACTTGGGAACGCAAACTCGTTTTAAGCAGTTAGTAATTAACAGACCAATGTTTTTAGGCCGTACTAGATGCAGTGCATATTGCTCCTTCAATATCCCTCCGGAAAACCTATGATACGGGTGGGTTCAGGCCACTTATCCTCCCCATCGTTGTATCATTTGGACCTCTTATAAAGTAAATTCGGCTTGCGATACCTTGGTGGTACTCAATATCTTATCTTTACTTGTCTCTTTCAGTTGAATCATCTTTAGATAGGAATAGAAAATGGTGTATAAATTTAACTGCTGGTGTGGTTTATAACTACCCCCTGCCTCCCGCAAGTACCTATAATATAGGCAGTGTTTCCGACAGCCAACATAAAGAGGCCTGACAACTTTATTCAAGGCCCGCTGCCTCAAGGTCACTTGCCTTCACAACGAGCGGTCTCCGACTCGCTGGCCTGCAGCAACTTTAACGACATCCATAAGCGCACACACGCACGTACGTCCATATAGTCGAGGCTACCCAAGCGCCACTTGAACGCGTCACTCCTTGCAGATGCAGCATGGGCCACCAGACACGACATCCCTCGGGTAATGCCATACGCACCAATGGGAAAACAGCTGAATCTGCTCCGCAATCCTATTAAAAACTGGCCATTACTGCCCGAGACAGCAACTCAGGATTATGTGCACAATAAGTCCCTCATTCTGGTGCCTTCTGTCATTTCTAACAACTTGGGATTAGGCCTAATTGTATTTTTCCGAGTACATTCGCGGACTAGGTGCTACAGCGGTTATGCTCCATATAATTTCCCCCATTTTGCAAAATAAATCTAGTCTCGCTATATGTTGTTGATACCTACGATCAAGCTATCCTGGTCGCTTCATGTTGCATCATCTTTAAGTAGAGGTAGAAAAATATTGCATTATGTTTAACGTTCAATCCTGCTTTTCTGTTGGTTACCCGTTTATCCGGCGTTTTCGTTTACTAATCCATTCTTCATCCTACATCTTAATGCTCTTTAATAATACCCTCGTTTGTGAAAAACTGATATCTGCATGACTAGACGCACGCGAATATGGACCTCTCTCTTTCCCATCTCCTACGAATCATTGATAAGGTAACGAGTTTGGACTCAATGCGCGAAAGACTCCGTCTTCATGTGCCCCGGACACACAAGGCCCTAGTTAAGGTCGCATGCAAACGCATGAGGACTCGCCCAACGCATGCCATGAGTCATTGTGTACCACTTTTTGCTCACCGAAGCAAGTGTCATATATATATATATATATATATATATATATATATATATATATATATATATATATATATATATATATATATATATATATATATATACGTTCTATGGGAAATGGAGCTTTTATTGTGTAAATTTTTCAACACTGGCTCTCGGGTCGTCGTCAGACGCAGGCGGGTAGCAAATATGACAAAAACAGTTGACATCGTAATCAAGCGAAAAAAATCGATACTTGCGTGAACATTCGCACCATTGAGCGGCTGCCGTGAAATAGCCACTTTGAAATTTTAAAATTCGGTGCACCGATTAAAGAGACTATCGGTCGCAGTGGGATACCAGTTTTGTGAATTTTGGAAGACCATATATTTTTGCGATGGTGGGTTCTTCCTGTTTTAAGGATTTAACAAGAGCTTCTGATATTAATTTCCTTCCCGTAAGGCGTTTTAGTGCTTTTTCAATGCACGAGTTTTGTGATTTTGTGGGTTCTGCAGACACACGACAGTTCGACCGTTGTAATCCGACGATGTCCACCGTATGCTCATGGGAAAGTTGAGCAGGGACGGTGAC
>WEDG01003622.1:0-60221 GCA_017591395.1 Schistocephalus solidus | reverse complement strand
TAGTCTGAGTTCCAGGGCACAACGGAACATAAATGCCTGTTAAGCAGATCGGTGAGCGACATCACTATCATCATATCTCCGGATCACCGACTAGACGACGAGTTCGTGGCTCAATCGTAGAGCGTCTGACGATACCAAAGTGCAGGTTCGAACCCAGGTGCCACACTTGGGATTGGGCGACTGGCTGATGACGGCTAATGCTTCAGAAATGGCCATTCCGGTCTCCCTACCTCTGTCGCCCAGCTCCACCTATCAGCATATGCTACATGTCGCTATGCGACCGCCTGCGAGGGCTCTAGTCTGAGTTCCAGGGCACAACGGAACATAAATGTTCCTTAAGCAGATCGGTGAGCCCCACACTATCATCATATTCCCGATCACAACGAGCCCATGGCTCAATGGTAGAGCGTTCGACTCAAATACCAAAGGTCGCAGGTTCGAATCCCAGGTGTGCCACACTTGGGATTGGGTATGACTGGCTGATGACGACTAATAAGCCAGAAATGGCCATTCCGGTCTCCCCTTGTCTTTTGTCGGTTCCACCTTATCAACATATGCTACACGTCGCTATGCGACCGCCTGCGAGGGCTCTAGTCTGAGTTCCAGGGCACAACGGAACATAAATGTTCGTTAAGCAGATCGGTGAGCCCCACACTATCATCATATTCCCGATCAAAACCGACAAAAACAACGAGCCCGTGGCTCAATGGTAGAGCGTTCGACTCAAATACCAAAGGCGCAGGTTCGAATCCCAGGTGTGCCACACTTGGGATTGGGTATAACTGGCTGATGACGGCTAATAAGCCAGAAATGGCCATTCCGGTCTCCCTTGTCTTTGTCGGTTCCACCTTATCAACATATATATATATATATATATATATATATATATATATATATATATATATATATATATATATATATATATATATATATATATATATATATATATATATATATAGAATGATATTACCGACAAAGACAAGGGAAACTGGAATGCCTTTTTCTGGCTTATTAGCCATCATCAGCCAGCCATACTCAACCCCAGGCGCTACAGCACTGGAGGCTCGAACTCACGACCTGTTGGACAGAAGCCCAACGCTCTACCCACTGTGTCACGAGCTCTCTGTCTTGCCGGTTTTAATCGGGAATATTAACAATGGTAGTTGGGCGCTCACCGATCGGTTTCAGGACTCACTCGTCCCACTGTGCCTTGGAGCTCACTCTACCGCCCCGCAAGCAGCCGCAGAGCGGCTAGTGGAGAATTATATTACCGACGAAGACAAAGGAGACCGGGATGCCCATTTCTGGCTTATAAACCGTCATCAGCCAGTCATACCCAATCATAAGTGTTAACCACCTGGGATTTGAACCCAAAAACTTTGCTAATTGAGTCAAGCGCTCTACCATTGAGCCACGGGCGCGTTGTTTGTCAATTGCAATTGGGAATATGATGATAGTGTGCTGCTGACCTATCTGCTTAAGGAATATGTATGTTCCGTTGTGCCCTGGAGCTCACTTTAGAGCCCTCGCTGTCGGTCACATAGGGACGTGTAGCATAGGCTGATAACGTGGAACAGAAAAAGACAAGGAGACCGGAATTGCCATTTCTGGCTTATTAGCCGTCATCAGCCAGTCATACCCAATCCCAAGTGTGGCACACCTGGGATTCGAACCCGCGACCTTTGGTAATTGAGTCGAACGCTCTACCATTGAGCCACGGGCTCGTTGTTTTGTCGGTTGCGATCGGGTATATGATGATAGTTTGCGGTTCACGGATCTGCGTGAGGAAAATGCATGTTCCATTGTGCCAAGGTAATGTTTGCTGAAATTAGATAGTGCAGGATCTGGGTCTACCCTAAAAGGTCATGTCGCGGTAACTTAACTCCAGGTCCTAGCCTTTACAATTTCAGATATTATCACCTTGGTATGATCCATATACTGAAAGGAGGAAGCTGGTCGGAAAAGAGTTTTATTCGAAAAATTTCAAGCTGTTTACACTAAGCTTGCCAGGTGAAATTAAACGTGAGCTGAGATTAGCACACTACTGCTTAAGGACGCAGACAGAGAGATAGGCAGCAACCTTGAGAGGGGGTGTATCAAACGTTAATAGCGGAACTAGCCTTACAAAGAATATAATAAGCTGTTGTTCAAACATCCAGACCAAAATTTTGGCTCCACTACGAAAAGAATCCGTTTGTTGTCTTGAAAACTGTGAAGTTAGATCAATGTATCGGAGTCTTAAGGGTATCTTTCCTCGACATTCAATTAACGAGCGAAGAAGCAACAGGAGATATCCTCCCGTTTCTCGACATCACTGTGTAAATATTGAATGATGGCAAACTCACAACCAGCATCCACAGAAAAAACTCGAGTGCCTTAAGCATCCTTAACTATGGGAGCAACCATTCTGCGGCCCACAAAAAGAATTTTTCGGACTCTTTTTCACCACGCCTTTCGGTACTGTAGCAGCGAGTATCTATGTAACAGGAAACTAGCCTACTCATGAAAATTATTCCGATCTAACGAAGACACCATGAGCTTCGTTAAAAACTGCCTCTGAAGTCAGGGACTACAACAAAATCGGAGTTCTAATGTCGAAGTTGTATAGAGGCTATTCTGTTCCTCACCCTACATACAAGGAATTTATGAAGCGAACGCCCGACGATTAAGCCGGTCTGCTATGCGGCAGCTGGCGGGCCTCGAGAATGAGCCCCAAGGCAGAACGGGACGAGTGAATGCTGTACCCACTCGGTGAGCACCTTCCGGATTAGTGGATGATATGGTCATGTAGAAGACTCCGTCTTCGTCGGATGCCGGGTTTGGTGCGTGTCCGCCATGGACTCGGCCGTGTTAGGCCTAGGTTCGCGGTTGCTCTTTTGTTCATTGCTATGCGTTCAGAAGGTTTTAATAAACCGTAAGAAGAGCCACATAACGGTCGATGGAGATTGTCCCTGTGTGCCAGGCCTCGACTGCATCTCTGGTTACGTGGTCATTGCCTCACCCCAGAATTCCAACATGCTGGAAGGCGGACGGGTGTCCAGGGTTTGCGCAGTATTCTGCCACCAAAGATAATAGTTTCACCGTTCTTACGGCCCCCAGATATCCACCAACACAAACCTCCAATCGTTTCCCCATGTTTCCAATGTAGTTGAACTTCACAGAAATTACACTGAGCCCCGTAAGATGACGATTTTGGTTTTACTTCGTGGCAGGGAGCTTTCGGTCTACTGACCAGATGTCGAACGGTTGACTCCGGCTGGTGGGTGATGTCAATCCCCAGCGGTCTTAAGATACGGGAAACAATCTCCAAAACACCGTCAATAAAGGTAAATGCTCACCCATTTTGGCGGTTCAGTCGCCGGACTTCTGCTTGGTCCGGATTGCCTTTCGCGTTCGATGAAATTGCGGCAATATCCGTTGGCCATGAAGAGGCGCTAGGTGTACCGCAGTTCTGACCTGTTTCTGCCCTTCTGTCGATTGTTTGCACACAGACCCGTTTGTGACATAACGTGTGCTTACTGTGGCGGCACAGCTTTGGCTGTCTTCCAATACAGTGTTGCTTTTAGGAGCACATTGGGACGATAAAGCCCAGTTCCTGCAGTTGGGTGCAGATTTCCACATCAATTGTGGACTGGATGAAAGGGGAAACAAAATCTAGGGTGGCATAGAGTTCTTGGCCAGTTCCCGTTTTATGGTGACGAAGATATCGCCTACATATGGATTCCCAAATACGGACTTGTAGGTTGCGGAAACTAGAGCATTTTTGGAGAACTGCCTTTGCACTGAAGACTCAAAGCATCGATTCCACTGCTGTCGACGTGAACGTCTCGTACATTGTCTCCTCGAAGATGATGTTCGTATTCGGACAGAATTTTAGGAAATCAACGACATCATCTCATTTTGCACGCCTGCACGGAACACGACCTCCTGATTAATATTTTGTTCAGTCAATTGACGTATCGATCTGGCTCCCGAAAACAGAGCCCTGCGCACTCACCTCCAGACATGCGCCAATGGTTGTTGATTGATTAATACCAGTAAAACTGTCGCTTGTTAAGTTTCTGCTGTTAGATCTCTGACGGTAGAATTTTGCAAAAGTTAAAAAGTTGGGAACAATAAACCGATTGTTCAGACAAAATACCAGTTTCTTTCGTTGTTCGCACAAATCTGGAACTCAAACGTTCGCCCTTATTCGAGAAAAGACTGTCGATAGCTTCTGAGTTCAGAGTAGTTGGTCACATGCGAAGTAAGTTACTTAAGGTGTCCTAATGGACAGGCAGTACGGCCTTCTGAACAAACCAATCTATGACCGAGTGTAATAAAAATAGGCTTAGGGGTTGGAATAAAATCTTCATTCGTGCGCTAGTCCATACCGGCTTGATAAATGTGTTGGCAAAAAAAATTTCCCAAAGTAAACAGACATATGGAAAGGCTCGCAGGTGGCAAAATTGCTTGATAGCTTGATTAGGGAGCCTGAGTAAATGGCCTCAATGAAAGCCAACTTCACCGACCATGGAGAGATCCGTTACCCGCATTGATACCCGACTAACTACTGTAGACTTAAATCCCTCGCACGAGAGACCTCGAAACCAGATTTTCTCATTCGCCCTCAGGCCTGAGCATAGGTTGACGTTGAAGCTGTGGCATTAATGGCTGCCTCAACGTTATTTTAAGTACTTTCTACTCTGCGCGTGTCCAGATGTGTTTTTTTTTCTGTGGCCAGAAACGACGATCTGGTGTGTTTCCTGAGGTGTCGCGAAAGTTGCGGCAGAAGCCGCTGACGGCAGTCGATCAATACTTCATGGGCGAAAGCGCAGTTGCAGTGCCGACGAGACGACGCGAGGAGAACGAGAAGTGCGCAGCCACGCCATGGACGCGCACATGCCCACTCCCGCCTGGCGTGATTACGTAAAGGCGCCGATGTGAGCTAATGGATGCATGTACGAGGAAAAGAGAAACAAAAAGCGGAGATAAGGGCACTGATCGTCATGAAATAAACAGGGCTTAGTGCATAAGCAGAAACTAGTTCAGTCACAACAGCTTACATAGCCGTCTGCGGAGAACCAGGTAGAAAGCAACTTAATTCAACATACTTGTTGGTAGAAGTACTCGTTTGACGGTGGACTCGTTGGTTTTCTAAGCAGCCATACTTGGCAGAGCGCACCGTTCTACATAACAGTTTGTTTTTTTTTTATCAAAGGGTATAAATCATCCTTTTCCCATTTGCAAAAGCTCTATCATTTATACCGACGTTTATGCCCTCCCAGATGCGTTTCCTAAACTTATAGGTTTGGATCTCCGAGGAACTGACGAAATTCAGGCTTAAATGACGCTAAATAGGCATGAAAGCCATCATTTATTTGCGAGTATTTGGGCTCCCAGGACTAGCGAAAGATTGGCTTTGAAGATTACGCTGGCGGTAGAATGTAACAGGTCGGTGAATACCAGCGTGCGGAATAGGTTATCCGTCGTAAGTGATGATTTCTATATTCACCAAACCGAGGGACTAGTTTTGGTGACGATTTAAGGGCTTTGATTGAGCAGGTAAAGTCTAGCACAACGATGTTCAAGTAGATTTTCAATACTACTGAGCGTGTTGCTATTGCTGCCGGTATGGGGCTGCAGGTGTCGGTGTCGAGTCTAACTGGATAGCGGGCACGCAGTATTACAGTTGTATGACAGAGAGGGAAGCAATGACAAAGCTTGGTAACAACGTGCGTTGAATCAGCTTCCAGACCTGGTGCATCCACTGGGTCCCAACATGTTGGTACGGCAGAGATAACAAAGGTAGGTAAATAAGAGTTAAGGGTTGCTGTAAGTCTGCGTTTTGTGATCTGAATACGGATGTTTTGTGTTTAGAACGGTCTGAGCACTTGTGACAGGAGTGCATGAGTGGAAATCGATATGTTCGGCCTGACCTGAACGATCCTGGTCCAGCTGTGAGCTCAATCGGTTTGCATATCTTGACGCGATTAACAAAGCATCCGGGTAGGAACGACTTCAAAATCCCCTTTCTCACCCATAACACCTAGAGTTCGAGTAGAGGCAAAAGCAGATATTGTTTCCAGGCTAAAATCCAGCACCACGTTGGTCTTTCTCTGGAGAAGCCCCTCCCCTCAGTTTAACAAGCCATTGCGATATAACTCTAACTGCCGGCATTGGTTCTTCGAACGCAGCCTGTAAATGTAGTTCTTACACAGAGATCAGCCTATCAAATTAAAATAAAACTCCATAGCTGTGAAAGCCCAGTTACATAAGACATTAAATTACTTTACTGGTCTTATCCTTATCAAAATATGTTGCTGGCTTTGAGCTAGAATGGAAGACCATGGTAGTTTCACCACAGCCCCTGAACACCAAATATGTTTGGGACGAAATAAGCTGGGGTGGAGGGAGAATATAATATGCGAAAGGGTCAGACAGGATTAAACTCATTGGGTATTTAGAAATGGACAACGACAAGCGTGTGTCGCGTTCTGCTTTCATACTATCTAGGCATTCTTGGGGACGATAAGTACCGCACATAATAATGGAGAAGCTGTAGCATATGATCTGCATTAGTAAAGACAGACGTCTAAGTTTAATATGTCATCAACCATAAAATCTGCATTGACTTCCGAAAGAGGACCGTAAGGAAATGAAATACCGGGCTGGAAAAGTTGAATGATCCAGCAATCCGACGATTTCTCAGCTGACCAGGCCTCTTCGAATTAAACAGACAACATGCAGTTTCCTGGTAAATTTCACAGCTAAGCATGCTAGATCGTTCGGTCTGAATGAGAAGCTACTTGGGTGATGTACTGCGGCACGTGCATTTTGGCCAATTGAACATTCCAAAAAAGAACCATCACCGATCGAAATCAACGTAATTTGCCTAGCGTAATTACAAACTGGACCTTACACAAGAAGCAGTTCAGACCATATTCCGTGTTTAAAAGTTTGCTAATTTCTATGAGGATTTGGGTAACAAGTATGTAGGAGCAGCATAAAACGTTCCCATAAAGTGAAGAAATATTGACGCAGCTAGTTAAAAGTTCAAACTGGTTTCGGAAGCCTCAGCCTGATCGTGGTTCTGCTTCCTCTGTAACTCGAACAACCAAATAAACTGCATCGATCGAACTCAGACGACACTAGTGCGAACCAAGAGTGCAAATCCGCCCCATCCCCTCCGGCCACATTTAGCACACACACGGATACGTGAAGGCGTCTAGCAGGCCACCCCAAACAGTCCAGTTCACATAAAAGTGACGAACAGACGCGTAAAGCCTCACAGGCAGAGTGCGTCTGCGGATGTTCCAAAAGACAGTACATGTGGGAAGCAGCATTATTGAAACGGCAAGAGGTTTTACGCCAAAGCACACAGTCTGACTCGCGATCACGATTCTTCTGGTAAGGCCCCTTCCCTTCCCTCCTGTCCTCGTATGCAAGACCAGTACTGTACCCAAATCAAGTCTTGAGAGCAGCAGATGCAGCTGACAGACGCTGGCATATACATCAATCAAGTGGCTGACGGCTACTACCTCTGCCTTGCCCACAGCAATCAAGTTAGGAATGTGGAGTCGGGTGCTAAACGGACAGGGGAAAATAATTACCAAACTGCGGGCCTCAGTAGGCTGCACTTCCGGTTAAGAGGTTGAGGTTTGAATGTCGCATCAAGTGGACAGGAACCTGGAGGATAAAATCAAACCCAAAAACTTCGCTCTGGCCTACTTTAAACTGTCGGCTCCACTATTACAAGCAGCGGTCGGCATTAAAATCAACAAAACTTTCGCATTGAGAGATCTACGGACTATTGACGCGTGATTCTATTGCTTGGACATTTAGTCAATATCTCGTATTCATTAATTTGGTTGGAAACGAGCCTCCATGACTTGCGCCTCAAAGGCCTGAGCAGCACCTCTGATTGCGTCCATAATGCAAGCGATAAAAATGAAATCAAAACCGTGCTTAACTCCATAGGAGCAAGCAGGAGATTTCGGTGCAGATAAAAGGTCCGAAATATTTTTTTATCATTTGTCTGCGCTATAAAGCCGATATAATTACATTCGAATTTTAAGACAGAAGAAACGATAGGGATCGCTTAAATAGCCCTCCGATAGAACATGTGAACAGGGACAGACCATATTGCATGTGGCTTTGTGCCAACTTCCAGGGAACATAGGGTTAGGATACAAGTTAAGTTTAGGGTTAACATTAATGCAAGGGATAATTTACCAATGTCGTTATTTAGTGCACTACCTCCTGGATGCAATTCTAAAAGAGAAAGAGGCTCTACTTGCCTCAAAAGAGCACCAGACATGAAGAGTCCCCTCAAGACTGTAATGCGGCGCTCGGTTTTGGCCGGGTGGATTTTCCCGAGGTTTATGTTTAAAAGGAAAAAAGCCGTAGGCAAAGTATTCCATGTATATGGTCAAAACAGTGGACTGATTGGATGCACCAAAACCATAGTGGATAAATAATGGCGGTGTAAAAACCCTAAAAAAGGCCAGGGACCGGACACGGCAGCAGCGTCAGGGAGCTCTAAATATTTTGAACGCACCGTAACGATAGCTGCTTCAAAAGTGACTGTGAACAGCGACCGGTGACCGCTCTGTATTCTGCAAGCATAAGCACCAAAGGTAGAGAAAACGCATAGGAGCAGCCGTTCTGTGCACTGACTGTCCCTATAATTACGGAGGCTAAACAGGCGGAAAACTGGAGGCTAGGCTGCGTGCATCTACAACGGCGCGACGCCAGCCACAAATTCTTGGCTGGAACAAAAGCCTACCTTTCCCCTTGTCTATCTGCGGGAATAAATTGCCAGTTAGGTAGCGAAATTTAAAAACGAATGGAAATCTGGAACTCCTGTCTTTGATTAATCAGCAAATGTTTCCAGCATCCCTTCGACTACTTGCAAAGACAGAAGGCAAATCTGATTTTAAGAGTTGGTACTGCAACTATTAATCTACTGCGTCTGAAATTGGCTGAAAGATCCCTTGTAAGGAACTTGAAACCTCTGCATGCGTCTCCTTCGGTTTTAACTGGAAGCTGAGGGACACGGAACAGAGAAAATCGGAATAAAAAAAGCAAGCGTATCTGCTGTTTAACGCTGTATAAAGGCTTCTGTGATTTCAATTTCTGTTGTTATATACGGCACGAAGCGCATTGTCCTTCTGAAAATACATGCAGAGGATGTATCCAAAAAGGGGATTTACGCAAAAGAGTCACATAATAGGAGGCTGCCTCCAGCGCAAGTATACACTCTGAATTTTTATTTATAGCGAGCTGGTAGACATAGGCAGTCAGAAACAAGGACGTGGTGCCCATGTGCATTAATCGAGTCTTTTATTCTCGAAAAATTAATATTTTCAATGTTCCACCGTGTCGTAAACGAGAGCATGCTGGTTGGCAAAGGGACTGTGATTGGATGCCCTAAAAATAATTTATCCTTTTTTTATCTTCGGTGTCAGCGCTGGTTAAAAATTTAAGACTAAGTCTAGCTGTCGCGTCTCTTCTATAAGTGGCAGGGGACAAAAAGAGACATTCTAGAAACTGAACCTCACGGCACACAATGTTCCACTCTGATTCCACCTGTTGGAACATAGGACCCTAAAACCTGCTGACACCTTCATGGGACATTTCGGTTTGTGCAATGTGTGAGCTAAAGGTGAAGCTGGAGGCGACACAAGGGAATGCTGTGGCTCGAATGACACGGTATTGGATTGGGAGACAACCAGAAGGCAGCTATTGTGGCTACCTGGACTAATTCCCGCAGATCACGATTGTTGCCGAAACATACCGACGGTAAAGTATAAATTTTGCTGCCAGATAGCATAGTCTACCGCGGACTCATAGGGTGCGCATGCCAAATATGGTCAGCCGTAGGGATGCCAAATCAGGGTATGGCAGAAGTTATTCTTATTTGGGATGAGCTCCCATAAAAATGTCGAATATGGGAGGGGAGGGAGTTTGCGCGTGCCAAAAATGGTCAGGCGTAGGTGCCGGCTCATGCCGCACCTCCCACTGTTGCCATTTTATGGCTATGGTGGGATATGATTCACCTGCGCCTGACCCCGCTTCCTGTCTTCTGGACAATTTCTTGACACCGGCACATGCGGGTAAAGGAAGAGAGTGCGCTGGTTGCAGTGCAAGTCTATTATCACTTAAAACTAACTTGCGCACAGGTTGCCATCCCTGCACCAAACTTCCATGGAGCATACGGTGGACATCATCGGACGGCGACGTTCGAACTGAGGTGTGCACGCTTTTATCGATCGATTTTGAACACCTTAGCCGAGCTAAAACATTAGCAAACCACCAACATGTAATTGCATGTTAAAACTGGCACTCACGGTTGTTCCTCGATTGGTAGGGATGCCGCCGTGGCCATATCAACGCCGTTGGGCCTCTGTCGTCGATTGGCAACGAGCACCCGGGGCCTCTCGTGCTGCTGCTGGTGTTGGGGCGTGCCGGACTTGGTGGAACATGCGCCCGCGGTGCGAGCCTGTGGAGGATCGGCTGGGTACGCTAGGTCAGCTCGATCATGCGCAGCAGCCGACACAATGATTGGCTGGGTGGTGTGGCTTCCGTGCCGTCTGCGTCTGCTGCCTACCACTCGTGGCCAGAGCATGTAGGATTGCCCAGGGTAGGCTGCAGCTGTCGCGGCAAACTGCGTAGGCGCTGTGTAGCTGCCCCTGCAGTGCAACAGAACTTCCGATGATCTAGGACCGAATTGTCCTTCGACGTCCGCCCAAGCCATCATTTCGTCTGCTGCATGGCTGTTACGGTAGCCACCTACCTGCGAGGGACAGGAAATCTGTGTCTGCAGGATGTAACCCTCCTGCGGCGAACATAGTTCTGAGGAAAGACTCTGCGCATGCGGAACCCACTCCGCTTCATGGGGCAGCCAAGCTGACTGTGTCATATCCCGAAAACTGGACTCTGGCGAGATCTTTGGCACAATGACGGCTTGAGGCACACGATGCAGGCGCGAACTGCCTAAAGAGTGCCGCTGTCCAGCATATTCAAGGCCGGAGTACTGAATTGCAGCGGCGTCCTGAGGTGAGAGGACACCACCACTGTTACCACCGGTCAGATGTAAGGCACGCATCCGTCGACAAATACGTGTTTGTTGAGCAGCCTTCTGTGAGGCCGAGGGTGGAGCAAACTGGACAGCGGCCTGTTCTGTCACAACTGGCCAGGGGAAACCGGAGCCGGAAGGATTGCCATCTGGCTGATCTGGAAGCATGATTAGGGAGCGAGTCATAGACTCAGGCATATCAATGGCGTCCGGGCCAGTGGGCTCAGGAACTTGGCGATGAGTGGCGACCGATCGTGGGTGTGAGGATTTTGACAAATGCGCGAGTTGCGGCTGCTGTTGCTGTTTTTGGCTAGGTCTTCCTGTTGGCCGAACGTCATAGGCAACCCTGACGAACTGACTCATCGAGTCACCGTCGAATCCTGATAGGAAGAGGGAAAATCAGAGTGAAAGAAAGGAGGGCAGGAAACGCAGGATTAAATTAAGGGGCAGGCGTACAGCCAGCGAGTAGTGAACTTACTGAACCCAACAATATCAGTTACCCTGCGTGATTTGCTTAAGAAGATCTGCGGAGTAATTGTGATCTAAGGTCATTTACAACCAACCGTCCATTGACAAAGAGTATTTTTTACTGTCGGACGTCGCAAAGGTATGTTGACGGGAGCAAGAGTGATCAGGTACGTTTAGTATGCTTGGCAGCGTGCCATCTTTAAATGCGTGCATCCAGTACAGTTAGACAACACTTGGCAGATCACAGATGCAAAATACACGTTTATGCCCACAAAGTGAGTCAATGATAATGCTAACAGGTTAAAGAAAACATGTGAAGGATCTAATTTTGCCCGAAGCTTGGAAATCTAGACTAAAAATTAGGGTTGAAGAGAAGTGTGGGTTACTGTACAGATATCGAAAGCTCCGTGAATGAAAAGTCAAGAGTTTGCCTAAGCCTAGATACTTGAAAACCCACCGTCTATGACTTTCACCAATCAAAATAAAAGCGGCCGTCTATTGATATCAAATAACGGGAAAGTACTTGTTAGAAATCCGAATGTTTCATGAAAAATCTGCAAGAGCTAGTGGTAACAGGAGAAGTTCCCTATGCCCATTAAATACAAGTACGCAAGAAGTCAGGGAGTTTTTTGGCTCGCGAGGACAAAAACTAACATACTTTAATTATGTAGGGCCTGGGACCCACATTTTTCCCAGAGCAGAGTGTTAATGTCAAGCGTTATATTATTTCTGATCGCATCGGCCATATTGCATAAACAGTGGGACGAAATGCAAAGACAGTAAAGTGAAGACAAAACAATGAGCACCGGTCTCTTAATTAGAAAATTGAAGACTGTAGGCGTCAAAGTCTCGGTTTAAGCTACTTCCTGACCCCATGTCACAACGAAAATGGCGGAGTGCTTGACTTACGTTGGTTTTAAGTCAGAAACCGAGGCATGCCTTTGATGATTGTAAAATAAATCCAAAGAGTGGTCCAGAAATCGCAACCTTATCATAAGTGGTTGTTTTTATGAACCAGAAGTGATTTTCAGGCCAATTTCGGGTATGCGGTTGGATCGTAAAGAGTGTGTTGCCTAGTGTAAGCGGTCAAACATAGACCATCCCAGTCGCCTAACAGAGGCTTTGCCGACTTTGTCATAACAACGACTAACATCCGTGGAAGTAATGTCAGAGCGTTGCAATCACCGCGTTTTTCGAGGTTCCAAGGGGAATAATAAATGTTCGGACCGGTGGGAGCTGGGAGTTTTTGATGTGTGGTACGTGTTACTTGAAAGTTCAGAGCGTGTTCGCACTCGAAAACGAAAGGTTTGACTCGGGGGTCAGTCACTGTGCCCACACTCGCCTACAGCTGACCTGGCACTGTGTTGTCAACAGAACACAATGGGTGCGCGGAAGGTGCGTAGGCCTGTGCATGCTTTCCATGCTACTATACAACGAGCATGGTTCACTATTGCTACCGCCACACGACGTCGGTTTTCACCGTTTTTGATGGCCGGCTATCGGGCAATGTTCATGGATCACATATAATGTCATATGACAGTTCGACCGTCGATTTCGACGAGGTCCACCGTATGCTCCACACCAGGTGGTGCAGGGACGGTGACTTGCGCGTGAATTAGTTTTAAGTGATAGTAGCCTTGCGCTGCAGCTACCGCACTCTCTCCTCCTCCCCCACCTGAGCCCGGTGTCAAGACAGAGTCAAGAAGACCGGAGATGGGAGAGGGCGCAGGTGGCTGGCGCGGCCGGAGCCGCCCCTGGGCGTGCCACCACACCTGGCTCGGATCCCACGGAGTGAGAGTGCCATAAAGGCCACATTAAGAAGGAGCCATTGCAACCTGACTCTCAGTCCACCAGTCAGCCACTCCACACAAACACACATTGGGCTGACCACGCGGTCCGAGTTATCCCGTCAGTTGGCAACCTTCCAAGCCACGGCTTTTAGCGCACCGTGATAGTTTCAAGCGCGTCAGATTGTTTATAGTGAGGAATATGCACTGAGCTGTCGACCTCACTCTCTCCCCCACCCCCACAGTCAGACTACTGTCCGAGCCGGTCAGTTGCCTGATGTGGGAGTGGGCGCATTGGCTGACGGATCGGCGTACCCGTCTTCGCGCGCCACAGCACGACCTGGCCCCCATAACGCACACACCAGGATTCACAAACTCAGGGGATATGGAGCAGCCATTGCCGTCTGACTCCCAGTCCACTGGTCAGCCACTCGACACACACAGCATATACACTGAGCCGACGGCGTGGTCTGGTGGAAGCGTCAGATTGGCAGACTTCCCAGCCACGGTTTCTAGGAAACCGTGATATACTCCTGGTAAATGGTGATTGTGAGGGTGTAGTCGATGTATTGGTGTAGGTAGTGTGTGCTGATGTAGCTTAGCCTCCGGTGGTTTACCGGAGGTTGTCGTGGAGGTGCATGTGTCCTAAGAGGCCCATGCGGTGTGTAAATGTGCGGGAGCAAGAAGGTCAGTGAAGGCGGGCGCGTCGACTATATGTCGGAGCCCCAGGCACTGGTTCACCAGCCTCCGTGCGATGGATTCGCAGGTGACCGACCAGGCCGATGCGTGAGTTGAAGTTGCGGGCGCAGTGTGGGCAGGAGAAATCGGTGGAGGCTGGGGCGATGTCATTCATGGTAGTGGGGGTGTCAGGGGCGCTAAGAATGGCAGGAGCGGAGGGTGCGCATGGTGTATCGGTGTTGTCGGCATTGTGGTGTATTCCGCTGTCATGGATGCGCATGTGACCGAATAGGCCCATGCGATGAGTGAATGCGCGAGTACAGTGAGGGGCAGTGGAGGCGACGATCTCTGCTGTGTGATGGTGTTCCAGGCACTGGCTCACCGGTCTCTGTACGATGTATTCGCAAGTGACCGACCAGGCCGATGCGTGAGGTGAATGTGCGGTCGCATTGATTACAGCTTAGGAGAGATTCCCCATCGCTGATGGTGGTTGTGGTGGTAGAAGTGAAGGCGAAGGCAATGGTGGTTGCGGTGGTGGGGGTAACAGGCGATGAGTAGATGGATGTGGTCTCTATGATGGTGGGAGCAATGGAATTGATGTCAGGAGCGAGGGTGGGGGAGTTAGAATGAGGGTTGGCAGAATTTGACGTAGAAATTGGAATTGTGGGATTGTTGGTGCATTGCGTCCGAAGATGTCCGACCAGGCCGATTCGCGCGCGGAAGATGCATTGACAGCGCGGGCATGTTGGCAGGGCCTGGGCATTGGCGGTGTTGGTCCGGGGCGCTGGTGACTTTCATGCCGCTCTTTTTGGCCTTGGCGGCGGCGATCCGGTTGGCCTCGTAGATTGCTGAACCAGTCTTCACTGATCTTCTCCATGCCGGTCTATCCTGGGCGAGGTCTTCCCAGGTCGCCGAGTTGATTTTGCAGTTGCTTCAGCGATTTTTTTAAAGTGTCCTTGTAGCGTCGTTTTTGACCCCCCCTGCCGACGAGAACCCGTAGCGACATCTCCGTAGAAAAAGTCGTTTTGGTAGTCGCTCGTCGTCCATTCTTACCAAGTGGCCGCTCCATCGCAGCTGCACTTGCCTCAGCATGGCATGGATGCTGAGGATTCCGGTCCGCTCCAGGACTTCCGTGTCCGGGATCCTGTCTTGCCATCTCAGCTTCAGTATTCTGCGGAGGCAGCTGAGATGAAAGTGATTCAGCTTCCTGGCTTGGTTCGAGTAGACGGTCCAGGTTTCCGCTCCGTAAAGGAGTGTCGACAAGATGACGGCCTTGTACATCTTCAGTTTGGTGTTCAGGTGAATACCGTGGCGATTCCACACGGAGGCCTGCAGCCGGCCGAAGGCCTGACTAGCTTTGGAAATCCGTTGGGCAACCTCGTCATCGATTCTCGTGTTGCGCGAAATCGTGCTTCCTAGATAAGCGAAGGTCTCCACGTTTTTGAGTTGAGCACCGTTGACATTGATTCGAGGAGCATTGTATTCCGCGCTGGGTGGCGGCTGGTGCATGACAACCGTTTTGGCTGTACTGATTGTTAATCCGAAATCGGCGCAGCCTTCGGCGAAGAGGTCCATGCTCCTTTGCATGTCCTCCTCCGTCACGGTGTTAAGGGCGCAGTCGTCCGCGAAGAGCAAGTCATGGACTGTAGTCGTAGACACGCGCGTTGGAGCCTGCATACGCCGACTGTTGAGAAGGTGCCCGTCAGTTCTGTAGGCGATGCGGATACCAGGCTGCTCATCACGGTAGGCGTCCATCAGCATAGCCGAGAACATGAGACTGAAGAGGGTGGGGGGCCAGTACGCAGCCCTGCTTCACTCCGTTGGTCACTGCGAATGCTTCGGATACCGTCCCGTTGTCAGTGACGCGCGCCGACATCCCGTCATGAAGCTGACGCACCATGTGCGTGAACCGCTCAGGACAGCCGAATTTCTGCATGACTTTCCACAGTCCGTCACGATTCACCGTGTCAAAGGCTTTCGTTAGATCCACAAAGGTAGTGTATAGGTGAGTTCGCATCTCCTGACACTTCTCTTGTAGCTGGCGGGCGGCAAAATCATATCGGTTGTTCCGCGGTGTCGGCGGAAGCCACATTGGCTTTCCGGGAGCAGGCCCTGCTCTAGGTGACCGTTAAGACGATTGAGAAGGATACGGGCGAAGATCTTCCCGGCGATGTTGAGCAACGAGATGCCTCTGTGATTATCACAGAGTTGCCGGTTCCCCTTCCGTTTGTAGAGATGGACGATGATCGCGTCTTTGAAATCCTGAGGAACTTGTCCTTGGCGCCACATCTCCTGGAACAGTGTTGTGAGTTCTGACATCAGCCGGGGCCCACCGTGCTTGTAGACTTCCGGTGGGATTGCGTCGGATCCCGGTGCTTTACCGCTGGAAATCTGCTGCACGGCCCGGATGGTTTCTGGTAGGGAAGGCGGCAGATCCAGATCATTGTTCGTGTCCACTTGAGGGAGCCGGTCAATGGCAGCATCGGAGATGGCTGATGAGCAATTAAGGACACTTCTGAAGTGCTCGGCCCAGCGCTTCAGAATTTGCGATTTCTCTGTCAGCAGTGTTGTACCGTCAGAGCTGAGCAGCGGTGCGGAACCCTTGATACACGGGCCGTAGATGGCTTTGATGGCTTTGAAAAAGTTTTTTTCATTTCCTTGCGGTCCGCATACCCTGGATTTCCTCAGCCTTTCGGATCATCCAGGCATCCTGCATCTCCCGCAGCCGTTGTTGTACAAAGGCGCCGGCATCTGAAAAAAAGGCTGCTTTGGTGGCGTCAGTCCGAAGGTCCATGTAGGCTTTGTGTAGTCTATTCTTCTCCGCGAGTAAGTTGCTGATGTCGGCGTCATTGTCGTCAAACCAGTCCTGGTGTTGATGGTGTGCGCGTCCGAGGACTTTGCGGGCGGTGGACTGGATGACATTATGCAGTTGACACAATCGTGTCTCCACGGTAACATTATCATCTGGAGCATGAATGCCCTCCAGTTTCTCGGTTATTTGGTTGCTGAAATCAAAAAATTAGCAGGCAAATTTAATAAAAGAGTATTTAACTTATCTGGTGGCCTCTTACCTTGGGTCCTTCGCCGGAATGCAGCCGGAGCCTCATCTGGGAGATGATGAGTTAGCCTTGGCCGCCTATGGGGTGGCTGTCGCCCCCACCGTAGGACTTTTTGAGAAGGGGGGGGGGGTGGGAAGTTCAGTAGTCAGACATACCGGGTGTGGAGGCACACACAACACCGGAGACCCTCACCTGGTTTAGCCCGCCGGTCGTGACGGTTGCCCGGGGTGTGGCCACTGGGAAGAACCCAACTTCGAGGAGCCACAGGTGAGAGTTGGGTACCAGTTAGAGGCGGCCACAGGAGCATTCACCACCTGTACGAGACAAATGGAGCGACCAAATGCAAGCTGTGTGGTGCTGCCCCTAACTAGTACCCCTACACCCCTAATGTCATATAGCACAGCTTACAGCAGCAGTAGCAGAGCGCCGGAATTTTGTGCGCGGAAGATGGAGGGTGAAGGCATTCGGTATCAAGTAGCTAGACATTGAGCTAAAGGATGCCCAGTATTACCGATTCAAGCGATCGTCCGCTGCTTTGAATCGTGGTCGTTCACCCATCGCGTTCGATGATAACCAATTTTCCTCAGAAATAACCTACATGCCAATCGAACTGTCATCAGGAACTTCACACCATCAACTGCTCTCCTGTCCTAATCACAATGTTCCTCAGTGAAAAAAACTAGGTCAAGACCACCGGAGGCCATATTGAGTGCGGAAGGTCAGGATTTGCGCAGGTAGCCTCCTCAACCCAAGTGAACAATGGTTACCAAACGCCGCAAACGACAACAAGGATCAAGAACAATTTTCATCTGATAAGCTGAAATGGGCAGATTTGACGCTTTCTTTTCTTGTGTGATTTATACTTCTCAGATGTATGAATTGATCCTACTATTAAGAGAATTTTTCAAGCTTTAAGAGAAGGAGTTATCCGAAAAAACGCGATAATGACAATAGAAGGACTTCAAGGAAAGGGTAGATGTGGTCATTGCCACCCAGTTTGACTTTTCAATCCCATTAGTTATTTTCACCAGCCTTCTTGTGTTTCGGATAGTCTGTTGTCTGCAAGGTTTCAAAGTTTGAGTTATAAAGCAGACCGAGCAACCGCATCATTAGATCGGCGATGAACCACGCAAGAATTGTCAAGTTTGTTCGACTTTACGCAACAAATCAAGTCCCATATTACGCAATCTTCTGCAGTTAATACCACAACGAGCACGTAAAGGTGTCCCATAAGACATCGTAATAGGTCCCCGTTTGGTATACGCAGGCATGAGCGCAACAACGGCAGTGAGGACTTGCCCATCTCAACGAGAAGGATGACGCCAGCTCTATGAGGTCCTGGTGAAAATAACATCACCCCCAGCTGCCGTTTTGTCTACGAGCCCAGCACCAGAATCCCGCCTTTCATGAAAGGAAGTGGTCAACGCTGCGTGAATTCGCTTTTACATGAAGGGCATGTCTTTATGCTAGTATAAAAATGTCTGACAAGGGACATTTCCCGGCTCCGATCTGCTCCACCTTGTGCACTTACGTCATTTCTAAAGGAGAAAAAGCAGTACTAGATATTCTTAGCACAAGTTTTGTGAATGTCGTGTATGTGGAATGTCCCGTGTACCACCTGATAGGGGTGTCCTTCACGCTAAAGTATGCATTTGATAATTCAAATACAGAGACACAGTCGCGTTCCATTTCGGGAAGTTTGATGGCGTGTTAGATCTACCGAATCAAAGCATAGATTAAGGGAGAGAAGAACCCATCGTTCTACCGTTTGGAACAAATAAGCCGCATAAAAATCCGAAGGAAGCAAAAAAGTGCGCAGGACTTATAAGGCGAAGTAAATTAGTAATGCGGGTCCACGTCAAAGTGCAGAATAGGTGAGAAACGTTTCCAGCTATTTTCTGTTTATTTTTCTGAAACAAACCTAAATCCACGAATGAATGAGCTCAAAAGTCATCATATGAGAAGTTCATATGCCCAAAGAAACCTCAATCACCCAAAGTGAACCACCGTTTGGCTTTCTGCATTTAACAATAGTCATGCTGGTGCATAGACACTCACCTAGCACTTACTGGATTCCTTCGTCCCATTCTGCCTTAAGGCTCACCCTCAAGCCCCCTCAGCAGCCGCACAGCGGCCAGTTTAATAGACAGAAGAACATTGCCAACAAATGGAAGAGAAACTGGACTGACCATTTCTGACTTATTAACCATCCTCAGTCAGCCATAACCAACGTAGGTTGATTTTCAGCCTCTGTGGTTCAAACCCATGACCTGTTGGTTTGAATTGCAACACTGTAACCATTTAGCCATTCCGTTAGCAGTGGATCCAACTAAATTAGGCTTGTACCTGAGAGATCCTTTGGAATTGGAAGACTAGTAGGCCCATCAAAGGTGGATGATTACCTGTAGTGCTCTTCTTGCTAATGGTACGCATGTGTGCGATTAGGTTAGGCTGCTTTGGTCTTTTTAATCCTGTAGCGTACAGAGTACCAGATGACACGACCACATGAGTAATCAAAAAATTATAGCAATAAGACATTTTTGCAGCAAGTAACAATGCGATCGTGCAGGATGGGCAGCGCGATAACGGACTGCTTTGTCGAAAACAGGCTTGGAACGAAGAGGTCGTTCAGCTTGGCTAATGCAAATGAGCAGAGGAGAATCAGCAGCGAGGTTAGCGAGTTGATGTAGCAACTGCATTACGCACTGTCTTCAGTTCGTTCCGGTAATCTTATCAGAAAAGAGAACTTGCAACATGGTAAGATCAGTTAACGAGACGATGCTTTTTGGGCACACAAAACGGATTGAGCATTTTCATCAGATATACCCTGGTCAAATAGGTATCTGACACATGTTAGACGAAGTCTATAACCTTCCTCAATCCCGACGCTTGAAAAGTACCTGCCACTGGGAGCGAAGAAAGCGAAGCCGAGCCCACGCAACTTATCCTTAGGAAGACTAGTTATGATGAGATTAGATGTGGTTTGGGAGACTGCCAAAGTCAAATCACCCCCGGATGGAACGTTGTGTTTCAACTTATTCCGTTTAACGGGGCCAAAGGGCAGTTCGGACCGGTATGAGCTGGGAGTTTTTGAAGTGTGGTTCATGTTACTTGAAAGTTCAGAACGTGTATGCACTCGAGAACGGAAGGTTTGACTCAGGGTCAGTCACTGTGCCCACACTCGCCTACAGCTGCCCTGGCACTGTGCTGTCAACAGAACACAATGGGTGCGCGGAATGTGCGTAGGCCTGTGTATGCTTTCCTTGCTACTATACAACGAGCATGGTTCACAATTGCTACCGCCACACGACGTCGGTTTTCACCGTTTTTGATGGCCGGCTATAGGGCAATTTTCATCGATCACATATAATGTCATATAGCACAGCTTACAGCAGCAGTAGCCGAGCGCCGGAATTTTGTGCGCGGAAGATGGAGGGTGAAGGCATTCGGTATCAAGTAGATAGACATTGGGCTAAAGGATGCCCAGTATTGCCGATTCAAGCGATAATACGAGTCTCTGGGAAGTAGTTGAGACTGAGTAGACACGAAACTGTAGCAAGAGCTTTATTCACATGATGTTTCGGGCTCATGCTTTAGCCCACCATCATCAGAGAGAAAGAGCGCATCAGATATAGGTACTTCATACGTAGGAAGTTGCAGTATTTATAGGATGCAGTCACCATGCTACCACATACCTATGTCAATTACCGGTGACCAGTGACTCAACGTAAGTACCTTAAAACTCAGACTCGACGTTCCACCTATGGATGAAGACTGCAACTATCGACATTATAAAGAATCTGCAATATCAGAAGAAAAATATTCTTGTTCTAGAACCTTGCGTCAGCAACGTCTTCATTTAAGCGAAAAAATCCAAAGTTCAAAGCACATACCGCAGTTCAGATCTGATGACGGTCACCCGCAAAAACGTTATTGCAACATCAACCCGACCTTTGAACTTGCACACCAAACTCAAGGACTTTTGTCATATTCGGTCATAGTCTGGAACATAGTAAAAGTCCCCTTAGACTAGAGTAACCAGAACACCTTCCAATAATGCACCGTCTCCAACTGTCATCCAAACTTGAAGCTCCAAGATAGAACGTCAGATTAAATCAATAGGAATTTTGCACAATGATAATAATCCTTGCTCATCTTTGCTCCCTCCCTCCGGACCACACTTACATCGCGGGAAAACACGTTGCGTATATAAAAATGATCAATATTCTCCAGTAAAATTGTAACACGATTTTTGTACTGGTTGCCCATAAATTAAAACAACGTGGAAGCGAGCCCTTTCCAATGCACTAAAAACATAACAACAAACCTAGCAAACTTGCTTGGTCAAGGTTAACTATGGAGGCTTACCGTCTTTGGGAGGAGGAATAGGACTTCCCCAGACGTCTCCAGCAATCGGTGCTCTCGACTGACTAGCTGAAGTGGTGGCGACAGCAGCCGAATCAGAGTTCATTCGTAGTGTGGTTCGCTGCCGGATGCCCTCTGCCGTCACGACTCCCGCATGCATCACATCGCCAGGAACTGCGTCGGCAGAGAGGCCGCCAAAGTTTGAAGTAGTGTGACGCCTACGATGGTGGTGGTGATTGGCAGAGGATCTGGCCGCGAGGCTCACTGGCCGGCTGCGAGCTTCATCTTCAAAGCAGGCATCCGCCAGAAAGTCCCCATCACAGCCTTGGGACTTAGTGGAGCGATGACGAGTGACGGCAGCGGGGGCAAGTGGCGCACAATCCGTAGGATGCGCGATCAACCGCTGCTTCAGGGGCACCTCAGAGTGCTGTGGGGGTACCCATTGAGGAAGGCTTTCGGGGAAACCAATGTTGGCTGCGGCACGTTCGGGTACGAGATCTTGACTATTTACTTCCCATGGTACCACAGAGCGGCCATCGATAAGGTCGCGGCTTGACTTGGAGCGAGGAGTCGGCTGGTTAACTGTCAGTGAGCCGTTCTGCTTGACACGTGTGCTGGTACCACTGGCCTCGATGGTTACACCATCTTCTGTAACAGAGTCCTTAATATCCGCACTGGGTAAAGAATTAGCCTCGTTGGGTATGGCTAGTGGCCTGGGGTTGGAAGTCTGAGAAGTAGAGCGTGAAATCAGAATGACTAATATTGGAAAGTGGGCGCAACTTTGCTTTTGGAATTTAATCGGATAAGAGAGATATTCCGGCCTATAACTAGATACATTTATTTATTTTGATTCTGAATCAGGGGGTAAGGACACTTAATTTTGGAGAAAAATGTTTCAGTTCCTCCGAAGGCACGAGCTTTGTCGATTTTTCCGGCATTATCTACTCAAAATCACTAGTCCACTGTCCAAGCTAGTCATCTATCCGATGCGGGTGGCTGACTCGAAGTGAGCCTACACTTAGGCGTGTCATCATACTCAGACACGTGTGAAATTTTTGACGGGTGCACGGTTCGATTGATGTGTACGCGCCCTCATCTAGCCCTTGTTTTGGCCCAGCGATTCACTCGCGTGGTCCGTTGTAAGATGTTTTATGCCACATGGTAGCGAGGACCAAACATCCGCTGTGCTTACGTCGCTATCGAATTTCGTGACGTGAGGACGTGTCATTCTCAAGAGGGCTCTCTTCAGTTCCACCGTTCATCTCGAAGGACGTATAGACGTTAAAAGCATGTAAAATTCAAGTAATTATACACCATACAACAACGTTCTGTTGGATGTTTTGCAAGAAAAGGCATTGTACCAAACGAAATCTTTTTTTTTGCATAAGAAAGATCGAATAACGGAGTCCACCAAATGGTTTTTTTGAAAATCATTTAATTCAAAAGACGACTTGGCGAGAATTCGCGCTGCTTTCGATAACTTCTCTTCAGGCCAGTACAGTTATAGGGAAACATTGGAACGTAGTAGAAATTTAAAAATGAAATTGATAATATTCGTTCGTGTCCATAGGGGGAGGATGATAAGAAATAGTGTGATAGGCCGCAGTGCGTGTTTGGTAGGGGAAGGGAGAGAACGGCTCCACCAAGCACTCACTGCCGCCAATCACACTGTTTCTTATCATCCTTCCCCTATGCACAACTCTACGATAACCCACACGAACGAATATTATCAATTTCATTTTTAAATTTCTACTACGTTCCAACGTTTCCCTATAACTGTACTGGCCTGAAGAGAAGTTATCGAAGGCAGCGCGAATGTTCACCAAGTCGTCTTTTGAATCTTTTAATGGGAATTTTCGCAAATTTAAATCATTTAATTAGCAAATAAAATAATAACCCAACTAAAGATCTCATTTGGGTTACATTTGGTCAGTTTACTGGAAGCCTGATTAGCAGTCTCAGTTGAGAAAACTGATTAGTGAAGGTTGATCAGGCACCTTTGGGCTTATTTAATGCAAAGTTCCTTTAAAGGAACAGTAACCATATGTTTCTCGAGATTCAGTCGTCCGACAGGACTTTATATTATTTTGAAAAGGCTCCATTCCTCCCAGAAACACTTTGACGAATAAAGGCGGTTTCAAGCGCTCTGCTGACGCCGTCAGGTGTCGAGAATAGCAAAATGGTAACAGTTTCAAACATATACGCGCAATATCTGTCCACCAGTCGAGACTGTGATCTGGAGAGGACGGGGAATATGAGGTCACGTTGGACTTAACAGGCCGCCCAGTTCGCTCTTAGGCTAAAATCCATTTCATCTACGGAAGCTCCCCGTAATTCGCAGTCAGATTAACAGAAAGGCCCTATCTTTTCCAGAGTTTAGTGTTGTTGTGGGCTATGCACGCCTCTTTTGCCTGCTAGTTAACGGAAATCCCACTAGGAAGTCACGTTCTACCATAGGCACTTGGTACTGTCTTCTTGATAGCCGGCTCGCAGTCAACAAAACACCTTGTCTGCAAAATGGTCCACATACGGCTTAAGTCCAAAGCGTAATTTTTGAACACGCGTGGAGATGGCACTGAGGTCTTACAGTTTCCATCTGGGACGTCACTCCACCCCACTCCATCACACCCATGGGCGTTTGCGTGCGCGAAATGAGGTAACGTGTAAGGAGAGCTGGTGCAGCATAATCTGGAACGTCCGGCCAGCAGCCACTGCAGAATATGAGTGTACGTCATGGCACTTACGAAACATGCTCTTTCGTGTGGGAAGTCAGCAGTAAAAACTACAAGCATCGCAGAGCCAGAGCGCATCTGGGAACTTTTATAAAAACCCCATGATTTTAGACTTTACTGCTCTTGAGACGATTACAGCATTCTTTCAGCAAAAAAGCACATTTTTTATGGAACCAAGTTGAATTAAACGATTTTAGGTTGCTATATTGTATTCGGACGATTGGGCGACGCGTGTGCAGGCCTATTGACAGAAGGTGCGACCAGATGCTCGATGTCTGAATGCCTTCCAACTGACTGTTGTAACTCCATCTGGGCGAGTAATTATGTTTATTAGACCAGATTCCGGAAGAGTTGGCGCTAATTAGTTTCGATCGAAATCTTCATACAATTTAAAGCAAAAAAGTACACTTTCGCATCATGGCCAAAGTAGTGTCAGTTATAGTGCAGTTGGTCAAAACTTCAAGATAACTGAATTATGAATTTCGGCAGTTCTAGAAGGATTTCTATATTTTTGCCCATTGTTTAATAAGAAGAATGTGTCAGATTAATAGTTTAAAAGCGTAAGTTTGCCTGAAAAATAGAACAGAAGAAACGCTTATCTTATAAAGTGACAGCAACCGAAAAATTTAAAGCGCATTTTTAAAGTTCAGTAGTTTCAGATAAAAACGATAAATAAAATTTATTTTGAGGGTTACGATTCAAACAATGATTTCTAACGTTCATGCAGGTTATGTCTTTCCCCTCAAGGACAGGTGCATGAAATCTTTGAATGTGGGCAGATTTTTACCGAGGTGATATTAGGTAATTTTGAGTTTCCTTAAAAATGTGAAAATATCATTTAGTTTCAAAAGTTTCTCTAAGGGCTCTTTGAAGGAACTGAAAACGACGACCTCGGTTGGATTCGCACCCAGGACGGCAAGATGAAGCCTTGAGTGCAGCCATCCCTCAAATAACCCGATCCACAAGGCTTCGGTCGAGAGTCGTTCGAAAAATCGCAAGTAAATCCGACTGCAGGAAATTGACTGGGTAGCTTGATCAAAACGAAGGCGATTTAACTCGCGGCTGTGGGGATGTACCTTGTACCAGGCGCCAGTTAATGAACCAAAGAGAACCTCTGATACGACATGTGTGGAATCGTTTATCGCTTTTGTGCAGTCGCAGAAAGAGCAGTTACGGGAGAAAAACGTGAAGACCACTCTGGACACAAATAGCCAAACACGCGGCAGCAGAGCCACGAGTTGGTTGAGTCACGGTTCACGAGTTGGTTGAGTTGAGTTGGTTGGTTGGTTCGTTGGTTGGTTGAGTTGGTTGGTTGGTTGAGTTCAGTTGAGTTGGTTGGTTGAGTCTATTTGCAAACGCATTGAACTCACATCTATATTCGGTTAGTTATTACACGTGGGGAACACGCAGGTGCACACTGTTTCCAGCGCATGCAGGTAAGTCATATGGTCTAGTAATCCGCAGGCCAACATCCAACACTTGTAATGAAATTGCAACGGTTACTAACTCGATAGCCGGCCGGTCATGAAAAAATTATCACTGCATGGTCAAATATCCTTGATGAATTTAGAATACTTTAACTATGATACGTATGCAATAGAATAGCGATTGAGTTCTTTAAATACTCCAACCCCCTGTGAATTAATTACCAATATCTGATGGCATCTCTGATGATAAATTGGAACATGAACCCCGAAACACCAAACAAATAGAGCTCTTGATTTAGCGCCCAGGTCTACTTCTTCGAACATTCGAATTTTTGCGTGCATTGGAAGACGCTTATTTCTTTTGAACGAAGAAGCTCATATGAAGTAAAGATGAAAGTGCAAATACCTTTCTTTCTAAAAACACAACTAGTTTATACATACCAAACCTCATTATAGAAGAACTTTCGGCCTTTGTCTTAAAACACACCCTACGGGGAACGGGTTTCATGCTATGTCAAAAGCGGTATGAACCAACGGAACTTGCATGATAGGACATTTGCAAATCGCTTCCATAGCAGAAGCATTAAGGCTTGAGAAGGTAAATGCCCGTAAACAGGCCGAAGCCCTGGACTATCAACAAATCACATAATTGGGACATTTAATCCTTTAGCTAAGTCCATAAGAATGCCCGCGCAAATGGCTATAGTCCACGGACGTTGGGGATTAGCTGCGCAAATATAAAGGCGAATAACGCACTATCTGTGGACGCTCGGTAAAGTTACTGTGCCCGATGCGCTTTTTATTCAGCCAGTGATGAAGGTTTCAGGGGAGTGCTTCTCAGGAGAACCGAAAGTAGCCAAAATAAATGAACGATGATTTCGCTAAAGACTGTTAAGGCAAAAGTAGATCTCACAGAACATTGTCAGCAGAAAGGATGGGTAACTACTCAACCGGTAATAAATAAAACACGCCCACGCCCATAAAGCTAGGTGGATTTAATCACTCTCCAAGTCCTACATTTTAAGCCTTGGTGCTTTACTTTGAAAAAAGTCTGGAATAATGCGACGGCAACTAAGGGTGACTGAAATACAACCCAGAATTGATTCATGAGCATATATGAGCTCGGTCAGCGATGTAGCTGCCTACGACGCACATCTCGCTCAACTTCTATTCATGGAAAACATGAAATAACTACTCGATACGCCATGACGGTCTCGTCAAAAACTGAAGAACAGCTGGCGAAAAGTTGCCAAGCAGAACTTATTGTTCGACTGTCCAGGTCCTTTAAGGGTTACTGCAGCTGCGGAGGGGCAATATTTAGAAATTCTAAACGTAAGTTCGTGCTTCCACACAGAATAGCGTTATATTACTAGAGATCACATATCGTCAACCAGAACAGAACTTGAGAATTTTGTTAAAGGATGATAACTCGGCTCGTTATCGAGCGACCCGGCTGAAACATTTACTACGGTCACTGGATACGTTTTGGGCAGGGGAGCACCAGACCTCATTCCCTTTGAGTAATTTCGAGACAGCAAAAGAAAACCTGAACCCCCTAACCCGGATTGGCTGAAGGCAGCTTTGATCTGAACCTGGAACACAATCTCCATTGCATTTTTAAACTGGCGAGTATGCTATGAAAGACTGAAGAATCGATGGCAGCAGAAGGCGGAACTATGGAGAGCTGAACTGAACTGCACTAAGGGTTACTTTTCATGACAGGTGTTATCACTGCATTCGTCTTTGCACTTCATCGGTGTGTCAAAGAGGTTAGTATTCTACTAGATGTGTGCATTTCTAGGCAAGCATTTGTGGGAGGGAGTGGCACTTTCGCATATCTCGGGATAGCACAAAATTCCAGTCTTATCAGCTGTGTTCTAATTAGACACTAGGACGACGACTAGGTTCACGGACGAAACTACTGTCTAGGTAAAGTCGGAAAAAGGACACTGGTCTTATAGTGCCCCTAAAGGTGAGTGGGGAGCGCAACTGCTCAATCCCAGAACAATGGCTTTCCTGAGCACGGTACGATCAATCATCCCCGTTCTATCCGCTGTCATGATGGCAGTGAATGCGGGAACGGGCGCGCCTAGGGGGTGCTCCTAGCAGATGCGGGGGCAAAGAAACAAAACAAAAACCATTCAAGAACCGCAAACAAATGCAGCACAAGCCACACAAGCAGAGATCGAGGGTCGTCTAGTGCTCAGGGGGTAAAGGCAGGCTGCGAAAGCTAGTCGGCTTGAATTGCGAAATCAGCAGGATGGGCAGTAGAAGGCACCAAGTCAAGGTCTGAGTGGAGGACTTCGTTACCCATTTGCTTAGGCCTCATCAGACAGACAAGGTATACTCTATAGACGAACTTTCGCCCAAAAACCTACCCACATATAGGTATCGACCATGCGCTAAAATTTATAAAGGAACTGCCGGTTGGCAAGTTAATGAATATTGCGCGGTTATCGCGCCGTGGCTGGTAGACGTGGGTCCAAATATTCATACTAACTTTCAGTCTACGTCTATAAACCTTAAAATAGACTGAGTTACTCTAAACTGGGGATTAATTGCTTAGTAAAGTGCAAAGCAATAATATAAACGACCTGCTTTCCACTCGAGAGAACACGTTATTACTATTCCTTGAAAGTTCCTTCAGATGAAGTTAAGACCTGACAAAAAATGTAACATATAAGTAGCTCTCCACAAGCCACCATTCGTGCGCAAATATGTCTCTGGTCTATGAAAAACCCCTCTGTAAAGAGAAAGTACGGCCGCATCAAAGGTATTCAAAGCATCTAGAGCAGAGAGTAAAAATGCAAAAATTACCTACCACATCAGACTCTTTTCGAACACCTAAACGTAAAAGGTCTGAAGGCTGCCTGCTTCGTCAAGTTTAGCCTACGTTCTGGGAAAAAAGGGAAACTAACTGCCTCAAATAAGGAGTAACGAGTTTATTGAGAGCACGTCAAGGCTTATTTGTATGGCGTGTGCGGCAGTCGTAAGGCTAACGCGGTGAAGATCAGTCCACATCTTAGGGCAACACTATGCTTATTTTATCCATGCCCCGAAGTTGTAATCAGAAGCGGTAAGGACCTTTTTCTAAACTGTACCAATTGTTCGGTATTTGAAAAAATCCATTAACTGACGATAAAGTAGATCATTCGTCCATGGACGCTCACCGGATCAGTTAAGGGAATCACTCATCCCGCTCTGCCTTCAGGCTTACCCTCGAGCACCACCAGCAGCCGCACAGCGACGACTATTATGGACAGAAGAAGACAAGGGAGACTTGAAGGGCCTTTGTGGCTGATTAGCCGTCATCAATCAGCCATAGCAAACCCGCGACGTCTACCTAGTGCCGACGGGAGAGAACAATTCCATGATTATTAGCGTGGATAATTTTGATGAAACCTGCCCGTAAGATGGCCAACGAACTGCTCAAGCAAAATGAGGTATCAGAAGTGAACATCCATGCAAATTATACACAAACAACTACCCACTTTGATGACGCACCCAGGTACCACAAAACCCGAGAAGACGAATTTTTAAGCGGTGAGGATTCCCATGGCATGTCTCTGCAAAGATTGTGTTAGGCGTCATGCAGCGAAACCAGCTGGAATACTCTGTTAGTTGGAATGGACAATCCGACTCGGTTGCAAGAAAGCAGCAGTCACCACTGGAGCTCGGCGGATAAATAGTGTGCACTAAGTTGTCCTCATTGCAAAACAGAAAGCGAACAGCTCCATTTATTAGATATAATAGTTGGTAAGAGTGGTAAGACATAGGTAAAATCACCCCCACCTCATACTACAGGTGGCTTTCCCGTAGGGTACCGATTTGCTCGTCCTAACTTTACCAGCATCCCTAACTCCAGTTCTAAACATAGCTCTAATGCTAACCCCCCTTCCCTTAATCTGAAGGAGAATATTCTGGAAAATATAAACTCGCATGACCAACCTGTGTTTCTACGTGATTGGAGATGGTCACTGGGGTTTGAAGAGCGGTCGAAGGATCCCTCGGCGGTACAGCAGGCGGAGGCACGGCTGCGTCTTGAAGAGGCGGTGGCGGAGGCAGGTTTAAAGAACTTGCCGCTGACGTCCGGCCAGGTTGATTGGCAGCATTGGAATAGGCATATTCAGCGGGGAGGGGGGGCGGTGGCGGTGGTGGGGAAAGTGGAGGAAGAGAGATGGAGTCTGAGGGGTCCGAAGGGCCCCACCGCCACATTGTTCTCATCAGAGCCGTCTTCATCTAGCTCGAAGGCTCGCCGGTGCTCGTGGTATCGACCAGGGGCACTGCCTTCTGGTTCCGGCAACAAGGATAGATGAAGCGGTGTCGGTGGAGGAGGCGGAAACCAGGAGCTCGAGGTTGTTGGAGTAAACAAACCTCCTCCGGTTGATTCATCCATTACGCTAGCTGGTACCGGTGTGTCAGGGGTTTTTTCTTTATTTGTCTCTTTGACCTGAAAAAATTGGAAAGTGGGGGTGAATCGGATTTTCGAGAAAGCTAAGACTGAAGTCACGTTGAAAGTCAATGGTTTTTAACATCTGAGTTCAGGAAAAATTTGCACATTATATATTGAAAAATCAAAAATCTGTCTAGCACAGGAAAACAAACCGCTGCATGTAATATTGTGTCCTTTCGGTGTAATGCAAATGCTGCGGGAAAAACTCTAATCTAGTCGCCCATCTGTCACCCATGCTTATGGATAGCGTCGGACCAGGTAGCTTACGGAACTTGGTTGCAATGTTTACATAGTTGCTACTTACTTTCTTCGGGTAGACCTCTGAATTTGATTATTCACATTGCAAATGATTTTAATGATTTGTTTTGAAACGTTGATTTGAAGTCCTTAAGAGATCTTTCAATCCACCAGGCACCATCTCACTGGACGGCTATGGTGAGTTTCTGTCATCTGGGCAAAGTTCCATCTTACGAGTATGTCTCATTTTTCATTTCTTACCAACGAGCACAGTGTTTCTCCTTTAAATTCGTATAGAGTGGCGTGTGTCCAGATGCCAGTTTCGGCCACTGTTACTCGACCAATGAAAGCAGACCAACTAAAAATGTACCTTTTATGCATCTGAAAATATGGTCTAGGAAAGTTTTTGAAGGCGAATTTCCTATGAAGTGTACTGCATTTGGGAAGCGAGGGTACGCTTCGAGAAGGTTATTTTCAGATAACGAAGGCTTGATTGATATAGCGTGGGGGAGATCGAAAAGGTTTTCGAACTTTACTCAGAACTGCAGTTCAGCATAGGTCAAGACCAAAAATGAGACCAGAAAATGCTTTCCTTCGCTAAAAACAGACGTCTTTTCTCAATATAAATGACGAATTATGAATGTAACTAGCCATTGGAAGAAAGCCATTGATGTATTGAGTCATGCTAGGACGAGCTAGAGAACTACTTTAAACAAGAATGTACACTCCAGACTGGTAAAACAAGCGTCTCTCACACCTTTTCCTCATAGGGTGACACAGTTTCCGGATTTAAATATGTTTGCAATGTACTTGATGCGTAAATAACACCAGTCACCAAGCTGGATACCAATGTGACACTAGTTCCGAAGTAAACAAGCCCCGTATGGACGATAGAGGTCACAAACAGGTAACCACCTGCCAGGTCAATGCCAGTCAAACTATAATAGTAGAAGGGAACGACAAAGTTTGGGAATTGATTGATTAATAACTGTACATTACCAATGTCAACAAATAAAAGGGAGACCGGAATGGTAATTACTGGCACAGTAGCCATCGTCAGCCAGCCATGCCCAACCTCAGGCGGTGTCCCACCCGAGACTCGAACCTGCGCCCCCGTTGAGCAGAAGTTCAACGTTATAACCACTGAGGCATGGGATCGGTATCTTGCCGGTATAGATCGGAAATATTGACATTCGTTTACGAACGCTCACCGATCGTTAACGGAACACATTCGTCCCGTTCTGCCTTGGGCCTGACTCTCGAGCCCCGCTCGCAGCCGCACATCGGCTAGTAGTAGTAAAGGCAGATGAAAAATGCCGAAAAAGTCAAGTGAGGCTGAAATGACCATTTCTGGCTCATTAGCCGTTATCAGCCAGTTCCGTTAGCGACCGGTGAGCGTTCATTTACGAACGATACATATTTTTTTAAGTTTATTTGCTTTCATTCAGACAATCATATCCCTGACCACCAGCTGAGAACAGAAACACAAGCATGCGCACACACACATGGCATAAATGGTCCATCACCGGAGTCTACGGAATGGGTCATTAGCACTTCGTCGAAACGAAGCTCACCAGTGCCTCGCTAACTGTCATTCTCGTTCTCTGCAGATCAGGTATTTACTAATTCATGAATTGGCTTACACTGATCCATTGGATTCCCGAAGCAAACAAGCTTCACATGGGTGGTAGAAGTCAGAAACAGGCAAGAACCTGCCAGGCCGAACTCGGAAAAAAATGAGTCCTTTAGGAAATTACATGAAATTTATTCTGCAAATATTTGACGCTGGTTCACTGGGTCGTCGTGAGACTGCGGTAAATGTTCAAAAGAGTTAAAAGTTAAACACGCCTCAGAACTCTATCTTACCTTTATACCGCTACCAATGGGTCGATGTTCTGAGCTGACATCCTCTTCTGATTGGATATCGTCTTTTCCAATTTTTGAGCTTTATGTGCATGGCGTCTTAATCGATGTGCCGATTAATGCGTAAACCATCAGAGATTACGGCCTCTAAAAATGCTCGGCCTTTTTTGTATGGGCCAACACCAACAATGCGCAGGTTGTTCGAAAGGACTTTCTGTCCAGTTTCCAGCATAGGCATGGCGAACTGGGATAAGTGGGATGCTCACCGATGGCGTTACGGGCCAAATAACATAAGCAACAAAAATAAAGGAGGCTGAGATAGCCACTTCTGGCTTATTAGATGTCATTAGCCAGCCACACCCAACCCCAGGTGTTACAGTCCCTGCGGTTCGAACCTGCGATCAGGTATATTAGCAATGGTAGCGCGACACTCACCGATCGCGTAACGGATGATAATTGACCCGCTAGGTCTTGGGGCTCACACTACAGTCTGGCCCACACCGTGGCTAGTATCGTAGGCAGAGCAGCAAGGGAGGCTGGAATGGCTATGTAGGTTGCGAAGAACTGGTATGGCACCTCACTCACAGGAACCAGGGGCGTGAATCAGAAATAGTTTATTCAAAATAGAAGGTACTGGGAAAAATGATGCTTAATTTGCGAAATAAGACGGGCGCTCCGGGACAGATTCCTCGTATTTCCAACGAAAATTGCTCAAATTTGCCGATCTTAGTTCCTACGGTTCTTTTCAGCTAGGGGTGGATACTCAGACTGTAGACCGAACTGACAGCTTGTGCTAATGGGGCTAAAAGCAGCAGCTATCAAGTTGAGTTGGGTAAAGTGAGGTAAGCAGTAACCTCTCACGGAGGTTGTTCTCATCAATGGGAACTACCAACTCCCGACGTTAGGACTCCAGAGAAGACTGTTTTTTTCCAAAATTCCGGTCATTCGCTTTTTCTCTAAGGCTGGGAGCAACATACAGGGTTTCAGCAGCGCATAAACTATAGCTGAGTCCTTATTCCTTCCTTCGAAAAAAGACATTTAAGCCAGGTGTGATAGGTGTCTCCAAAAGTTCATCCCTTCTGCGCAGCGAAGGAGTAGAATGTCAAGATTTATACTTACCATTATTTACTTTGTTCACAGCTGGAACCCTCAAGTACAGCAGGGCGGAAATGGAGTGTTCCCATGCAAATGTTCATAATGTAAGACCCCACTATCCTAAACTTAGATAAACATATCTCATAAACGCAACAAAACAATTCATTTAAACCAGCTTCTTTGGGCCCTTACTATATGAGCCTATTCGCAGGTTAATGCGGTACACTGGCCTGCTTATGGTAACTTTCGAAGTTCCTAGTAATATATTCGACATTTTCGCCTATTCATTTAGGCAAGCAAGGGCTTTACTGTTAGAAAAAAGGCATTATCATCTTTGGCATTTTCGAATTACACATTTTTTCTTCCAGTAAAATGGACGCAGATGACTGTCCCGGATTTCTAACCTTTGAGATAACTCCTGACCGGTTGCTTTGGCCTGTTTTTTACGCCATAATAAAGCCGGTATATGCGTTCAAGGTCCTGTATTCTAAAGCAGAATACTGTCCTGAAGTAGCCTTTTGACTTTTAAAAGTTCTTTTCTGGTTTGAAGACTGGCCACCATAAGCTAGCGTTTTCTAAAGTGAGGTCCATGAGATGGCTGAAACGTGTTTGAATTTTAATTTCGCATACTGAAATGAATTACTGAATCAAACCAGCCTATTCAGTCATGCCTTCTATCACAGGATTATAGCAATGAAAAGCCTATTGTATTTTCTATAATAGGGAAACCAAGCACAGGGTCCTGACTACAGTTTTCTCGCGCTTTCTCCTAGCACATACGAGCAGATCAAAGAAAAGTGCCCGAACAGTCCTTAACCAACCCCCCACCCAGTATTATTGGCATAATCCTACCAACAGAATTAATTAAAATCTCAGTAAAGTAAGTTATAACAATGGTATCAAATTCCTTGTGGCAGTCAAACCCACGACTAGGTTTTATTCAATACCGAAGAGCGCTCTCACCAAGGAAGTTCGAGCTGCCTTCACGGAAGTTTGTTTCTGCAAGTGAGAACTATGCAGGTAGTTAAGAACCACCGTTGGAAACTTGTAGAAGAATCTGCCAGGAAAGGGTGAAGGGAAGCACTGCGTCTGGCATTCCTCACGAAAACAGTTATCTTCCACTTAGCAAACATGGACACCATTTCCGTGCAACTGAAATGCCAGGATGGGATGGTTTCGGTCACTGCTAGCGTCCTTGGAAATCGGCACGATGCCTGGAGTAGAGAGAGGCTATATGTTCCTGTCTTGTCCTGTTTGCACAAATGTCATATGATGGATCAGTCACGAATAGTTTTTGGTGTCACAAGGGTTGCAGCGCATAGTTCCATGGTTCCGTAGACGAACACCTCGACTTTTTCGAGTGAGCTCAAGAAAATCCGCTTTTAAAATAGGTTATTTGGTACAAGAATCGGCTTCCTATTTTATCCAATTCCATATAAAGACACCCGCATGAGCCGCAGAATCAGACTGTGAATCCAAAACAACGGACTGGCTAAGAAGAGCACTACATCTCAATCAACGTCGGAATATAAGGGAAGGGCACAATGTAGCTCATGGGTCAATAGCTTCTAGGAAACCTGCCCAGATGTTCACCAGAATTTGATTTCTCTGTAATTTAATGTTGACTGATGTACTACCTCAGCGTCCACAAGCAAAAAATGCAAAATAAAGCAATACAAAGAGTTTCGTAAAGTTGCCAGTTACTGGACAAAAATGGGCTTTTTCCTGTTTTAGACCTCTGAAAAATCATTGTCTTCTACCGGTGATCGCAAAGATTTGCTAATAAGTTTTCAGAGACCAGAAGTATCTGCGCAGCTCCTGGGTAATAGCACAGTCAGTGACCGTTCGCATGACATTTCAACTGAAATTCTGAAATGCGTTTTCCACTTGGAATGGTTACCTAGGTGTGGTTGTAAGATCGATCAGCATGCGGCACAACCGCATGATATTTCGGATACACCAGGATGCCATCTTTTGAATGCACTTCTTCTGCAGAAACCCCACGCAGTAGAAAATGACTGTTTATGTAGTATGCATTTGCATATTGAGTTCTGGTACCATTATAAATTCAAACATATTTTATGGAAAAATGCTTAAAAATAGCTTGTCTTGCACTAATTTGATAACCGATCACGTCTTCTTAAAAATTTATACTCTATAAAAAGCAATTTTGCGGCTTTAAAATTATGATATTTTTAAGACTGACCAATATCCATCCAAGTTGCATCGCGTCTTCAATTTTTCTACGCCCGTCATGAAGGTTACAACATGATTAACCTCCATTTAAAAACTAGGAGTACTATATAATATCTTCTTAATGTCACCGATAAATGTTTGCTATTCCCTACAAAGAACGTACAAAGATTTTAGGCTGCAATCCTAAACACAAATGCAGAGGAATATTGCAATCAAATATATTCAGGAATTGCAAAAACTTTAAAACCTATATCTACACTTCTCTGGCATATAAATGTAAAAATGGCGCGATTTTTTATCATAAGACTACTAGAGAGTATTTTGGCTAAAGTTTTCTACCAAATATATTTGAATTACTAAGGACCTTGAAGATCAATTGAAAAACTGCGTACTACTCAAGGTGTCATTTTTTACCGAGTGTGGTTTCAGCAGGTGGCTAAAAAGAAGTGAATTCAAAAGCCGGCATCCTTGCGTGTCTAAAGTAACTTGGAATTATGCTATAAGATAACAAATGTCAAAATCCCGCTCAAATAAGCCTTTCTAATAAAAAAAACATCTCAGAATTTCGGTTAATCTTGCATGAACTTGAGCACTGTCTGTAGGTTTGTCGAAACTGGACAAAGTAGGGTATAAGGAATTTTTGAGGAATTGCTTCAGGCTTTTATTGGGCTAAGGAAAATTAAAATAACATCCAGGAATCGTTCTTCATGATAAGCAGCCTTTTCGGCTATCAGCAAGGACGCACAGGAAATTCATGCAAAAGCAAGCAAAAAGCATATATTTTGAAAGTGAATTTGACAAGATCACTAGTGGCATCTCGTTGGCTCGCTTTCTTGATCGACTTCCAGGGAAAGGTGGAGAGAGGGGGCAGTTGGGTTTAGGACAGGAAAACGAAGGCCTACTATTGGCTGTGCCTCATCTTGGGTAGTCTTTGCTGCCAACTTATTTGCCTCCCAACGCCCATGAAGTTACGCCAAAAGATCCACTGGACAGATGCCAATCCGGGGGGAGGAGTGTTGAGTGTATAGTTGGGTCTAACTGCGCATTGTGTTTGTACTTTTAGTCAGATATTATCTCATATCTTCACGCAAATTAAGCAAGTACAAGCTCTAACATGGGCAAGTTCCTGAGGAAGATGCCAAAAAATATTTGCGATCCCTTATATAAGGCTATGGAAAATGAACACAGTATCTGATTTAGAAATAGGGAAAATAAACAAATAGGAATGAGGCTAAATTAGGGTCCTCGGGTTCAGAGTGTAAACGTTTAGGCCGTTAAGAGTCAGAACCTGCTGTTTGCGCTGAAATAGTGCGAGCTCGATTCAAGTTCGATTCTTTCAGGTTCTTAAATCGAAAAGCAGCAACTGATGCACCTTCTCTAGTATATCTGGCTTGGTTATTGAGATTTTTAGGACTGCACAACATGGTCCAATAAATTGGAAAAGCCGCATGCTGCGGGGGTGTATTTAGTTGCACATTCAAAGAAGAAGTTAGCTTAATAGGCATCTGATTACAGACGACTAGTCAGCGTAATAAAAGTCTTTTTTCAGAAACGAACAACAACATGAAGAAAAAACCATCTTGGGATAAAACTTTAACACCAAAACTTGAAATCCGGATACGTTATAACCAAAATGAAACATCTGATTCTCATTTGCATGCAAACACTCAGGTGGGTGGAACGAGCCTATGAACCCCGTACCCTGCGTGCCTAAAAGTTATGATATACATAAATAATTGCTTCTTTGTATGCCCTCGTCATCAAGCTGTTTCGGTCTACAGTATACATTTCGTCGTTAGATAGGACTAATCCCAACTGACAGGAGATAAGCCCAGTTATCAAGTTTATATTATCGGGTTACGACAGATCAAACAGCTGTGTGGAACTTCTGTAACAATTTATATATTTAGATCACGTTGAACGTAAAAGATATCGCATATTACCCACCAACATTTTAAACAACTCTTACGTTAGAGGGATTTTCAACCTTAATGAATGACCCATCAGAGTTCTTTTCTTGCATCTCTGCAGCTGCAGAATCAAGGCTACAGGTGGATGACACCACCTGTGAGGAGCAGGTCTCGAAGGTGGCAGCTCCGTCCGGGGGACATCGATGAGCCAACGAATCGGAGGGCAACTTTAAGGGAAGATTGGCAACAGGCGATTGGGGCTGACTGGGCACGGACTTTAAGCCGGACGAGTTTGACAGGCCACTGAAGCCGGGCGGTCCTGCGATAGATGCCAGGCCCAGGCGAGACGGTCGGATGTCCCAGGCTTCGTCATAGGAGGGTGGAGGATCGTCTAGGTCTGTAGTGGAAGAGGGCGCGACCAATCGCTCAGGCGCAGCTAACCAAGGTAGAGAAAGACGGTCTATTGAGGACACTGACAATGCTAATATACAGTATTTCGTGGTCATTTTATCAAGCAGAGTCCAACCGGGGTTTGCACTTCTTCGATCCCGAAGCATGAGCCCTCACCGAGTGCAGAAAATCAATCTAAATTGTCTTTTACAAGCTGGCCACAGCCAATCAAACATAAATTTAGGATTACTTAATAAAGATGAAAAACCGTCCTGGAAGTTTAGCTCTGAAAGTATAACAACCAGCAGTGCTCTGGCTCGTTTGAAGGAACACTGTCAGTCAGACTGTCAGTTAAGTCATGTTTGAAACGACTAAGAGGGCGTTGTGGGCCACTACAGTGTGTCGAAGATCAGTAAGATCGGAAGGCACCAGCGATAATGCACATCGGGCAGAGGAATATCGCTGACAAGAACCAAGGAGACTGACATTTCAATTTCTAACTCAGCCAGTCATCCTAAACCCTAGGTGGTGCACTACCTGAGGTTTGAACCCGCGACTCATTGATGCGAAAGTCCAACGGTCTAAACATTGAGCCACGGGCCGATTTAGCTCGGGAATATGGCTATTCGTTGATGAAAGTTCACCGAGAGTGGGCCCCAAGACAGAGCGGGACGAGTGGGTTCTGTTAGCGATCGGTGAGCATTAATCAACGAATAAGACACACTGTCTAAGGCATGTTGGAGGCGTCATGGGGCAGCTAATTATCCCATGTGAACTTCTGGGGTTCACGGCAAGCAGTCACAGACTTCTTAACACAGGAAATAGCCGGTCTGATCAAACAAAAAGCCGGCAGGAATAGAATCGGATATGTCTAGATTAGTTACCGCGTCATTTTAAAAGTCATCCGAGTTTCAGAACCAATGGGGTTAGAATTGGAAGGAAAGAAGGAAAAACTGAAGAGACGGATGAACAAATATTGGAGGCAACGGACCGGGGCAGACCCTGAAGTCGTCAAGAGCTTCATGCTTCTCATCCGCCCCGCACACCTACTCCTGGGTGGTCATTGTCAAAGTTATTAAACCTAACCCCTCTGCTCTGCTACCAGCTTTCTTGTTGGTCCAAAGTGGCCGATTCAGAGGAGACGCAGTCGGCCAAATAGGAGCCTGTAGTCTGTCTTCGCCTTCCAGTTGTTGACAAAAGTTTAAATAGAAGAAAAAACTGTTGATTCTTTGCCTTTTGGGACAAAGTTACTGACAGTGCAGAAATTGGGACTTCCGACTACTTCGTCTCTGTTGTTTTTCTTTCCCCTGCGACTTAAATAACGCAAGTTACGGCTAATACACTTCGCGGGGCGAGCAAAAATAACGCCGGTAACTAAACGAGAAAAGGTCCCAGAATCGCAGTCCTATGGCAAGCTTTTTCCCTTATATTGAAAACAATTTTTTGTCAGCATTAAAGTTCAAGTACCGGGAAGGGCTGTTTATTATCTCACGTTTTCAGTGTGCTGGTGTCCTTTGTTAGGGATAAATACTCTTGCGTTTATTATATTCACCGGTGATAGGCTACAGCGCTAGTACGGACACTCGTCGTAGCACTTTACTTTTCTAATTGCCTAAATTTCTCTCCTCTTCTTCAACAGAAAACGTTCGGAGAACTTTTAATTTCTAATCCATTCCCCACTACCGATCTCCAAAGATGTGCTAGTGTAATGGCAGTAGCAGGACAAGTCTGTAAACGGTGACTTCGAGTATTTTCGATCAAAAATGATAAAATATGCAACTTTATTCAAAGAAGCTACGCAGTACAGTTTAAAAAGGAGAAATGGCTGACTGATAGGTTTAAATTCCAAATATCCACCTGGGTTTAGTCTACAGTTGAGTGGTGAGGACAGTACAAGTCATAAATTGACATTCCAGTCGAACTTTTCTTTATTGACACGACCCATTTCGTTGTGCGTTTATACTTAGAAGTCAAATGACCGTTTACGGGGCCGCATACTTGAATGTCAATGTTAAATGCCTTTGTATTGAATCACGCAGACTACGAACTACAAAGATGAGAGGTTAAATGTGGAAACGCCGTTTCAGGCAATACTTTCATACGCAACTTGGATACTTGGTTATTCGTAGTCTATTAAGGTGTATATTTTCTTCCCATGGAGAAATCCGTTAGCACGTATTCTGCCGGTTCGCGCTTTTAAGGGCCAAAAATCTCAAGTACAGTTATCTTGTGGGGCAATATGGAATGGTTCATTGTGTGCTTAACTCGGCTGGAAGCTGCGTGGCTGTGTGCGTGGGTGCATAGAGGAAACATGTGTCCCGAGACAGTTGTTTCCAACCACTGTTACAAATAGTGAAACAGTTTGATACTTAGCATTGTTGGTCCGGTCTAAGACCAAGTGTCTCCGAGAAGGTGTTCATGTGGCTGGTGGGTTCCAGTTAGCATAGAGCTTTGTTCACTATTGCTCTGCTTGACTACGTTTTATCTTGAGGCCTCCTGCGAGGGTGAATTAGCACTATCCTTTTCACAGCAAGGCGCACGCGTCGGTCCAATGCCTATCGCCTTTGGCTTTAACTGAAACCACCTTCAAACAATCAGATATCGTACCATTTGCAACTAAGGCGAGTGAGAATAAATTCGCGTTGCCTTACTGCATGTGTTAAAGCGGCAGAGGATGAAAGTGATGAGATTTTATTCTGAGAGGGCTCTCAGTCGAAGGAGGTTGTTGCTTTTGCAGTTGTCTTCTCTATACGGACATGACGCTTCCCGAATGGTGTGCCGAATAGCACATCGGCATAGTCGATCAAAATCAGTTTGGCTGAATTCATCAAAAGTATATGCGAGGGTCGTGCAGAAAATGGCAGGTTTCGCCATGTCCGTTGGCATGAGTTATCCTCGAGATAGGGAAGACGCTAACGGCTGAACTCTGGTATAATTACCCCCATACTACGGGTTCCCTTGCGCAAAATTCCAGACGGGGTACCTAATCCCGTGACCTAACCCAAACCCTAATCCTGGTGCTAACCCCTAACCATAAACCTGCGAACCCTTACTCAAACCCCTGCTGAGATTTAGCGCAAGACCGACGGTGCCCTGCCAGTCGGGCGAGCGAGGGTGTGTGCCAACTATGTAATGAAACCACGTGGGAGAGAAGGTAACTTTTTGTCGATACCATATTCGATGGCAAAGATTCCTTCAGCATCTCGTATTTCCGTCCTTGGGCACCAGCGGGAGACGAAAGTGCGTCTCGCATGTAACCAAGCAAGTTGTTATTTTTCGGAGAATCGGGTCGTCTTGAGGGCGGTAGTTTCCATCTTGTACTGAACCCTTTTAGGGAGGGTTTAAAACTCTTCTACTCTCTGGTCTCCCAGAAATTGGATTATCGACAAGGGTAGGGACGGTGCAGGTTGATTGGATGGTCTAAGACCTGCTGACTGGAGAGAACTATGCACTGGCCGTGACTCAGTTTCTGTCCGTTGTTTTGATCGCGCCTATAACCACTAACAGCAAACCCTCAGCTGTATAGCCGACGCGAGGAAATTGTGTTTAGAGGATGTTTTTGAACTCCTTCCTACGTGAAGTGATGAACAGGGCTGCCCTGATTAGGACTGCTTAAACATCCTTGGTGGCTGTCACATCCATTACGACCCACAACTAGTTTACTGAAAGTGCGACTATAACTAGGTCGGACCGTCTACAGGATTCCTACCGTACTCTCCGTAGATGTTGGCTATAATAATCATAAGGCTCCAGCAAAAGGATTTAATTAGGCGTGTGTTATACACTTGTTCGGTTCTAACGTCAATCGAAAGTGCCACAAAGGTTACGTTAACTAATCAGTGAGGCTTAGTTAGGGAGTTGGGGGTACCAGTTAGGTAACCCACAGACACGACGTTTTTGCGAGAAGCTTGCAACTGTGAAGGTGATAATTTAACAATCCCACTGAACACGGACTCGAACTCCCAAACGGGCATCAGTCAGCAATACCACATACAACCACCCGAATTGCATTGGACAAGAATCTTACGAGCATGGCATCGTGAGCAGCAGCGTAAGCAGAGCGTGATTATGCGAAACCCGACTGAGTCAACGAAACTGGGCTTGAAAGAGTGAGTCACGCTCACTGGCATTAGCCTGTGAAGGGCTAGATGCATAATCGCCGCTGCGAGCGCTGTCTAAGTGAGACGGCGAGAACATATGGCAGCCAAACGCATACCCAGTCGCAGGGTTTTGGCCGCTTTTCAAGACGGTGCGTTCGGGACGCCGCTGCAGATACTAGTGTCGTCTATTGGATGGCGTAAATGACAAGCAAACTGACAGCAGCCCGAGACAGGGGACACCGGTTGGTGAACGTGCTAACGGGTAGGTCGTCATCTCCAGTCTGGAGTAGTGGCCGGACTCGCTTATATCACGGTCAACTTTACAAACATTCATCGAATCGGTGGCTAGATTATAGAATGAACCATGAAAAACCCTCACGAGCAGTGCGCTTATTTGCGCAGGTCAACGGCAGTAATGCATGGTTCCTACTTTCACTGCAAATGGCGATTCAGTTTAAAAGCGCGCTGTCGACAGTTAAACTACCGTTGGAGCTCAAACCAGTTTTGACCATCCTGGGTGAAGTAAAAGCATACGAACAGCAAACTAAGCGCTGTTTGGAGAGAGGAGTCTCGGCTCTGTCACGATTGACTTGACAGTTACTGGTGCTATAGGGATTTTGGTAATGAGGAAGCCACTAAAAAGGTCTGATTAAAGTGCGTTTCTTACTCCTTCCTCCTCCTTTCCATCGCAAGCCCTTGCACGCAACCCGTACACTTAGAAAAACTCAGTAACCTCCGTTCGACCGATGAACACAGTAAATCAATTAACTGGCGTCAGAAGACACATTTAACCAATTTGGCACTTATTGCATAGTAAGAGTCTACCTTGTCACCAAGCCAGAAAAGAAGTGGTGATGTCTGGAGAATAAGACAAATAACCGCGGCAAATTTAAATTAATCCATTCATAAACAGGCTCAGATTGAAAAAGGAAAAAAAAAACAGAAGTAATAGTTTACCTTTAGCAACCCGAACGGGAGGACGCGGAGGATCTTCGCTAAGTTTGTTCTTCTTGTCAGGGAACCACGTGTTTTGATCGACCTTCTCCCGCAGTTTGCCACCACCATCAGCTATCGCATTTTGGCGGTCGCGCAGAGGATTTACCACTCCCGTGGCACAGGTTGTGTGGGGCTTCTGCGTTGTTCTAGATGGAGATTTAAAGGCATGCCTCATTATCTTCGACCAACCAGTGTCGTAGTATGCCTGCCAGAAATCCCGTAAGGCCGGATAAACTAGCCTTCTTTATTCATAGAGGGTGATGTTTTTTCCAACTAGGCTACGCGAAGTGGCTCATAGAATTAAAAATATATTCTACAGAAAATGTGCAGACTGTCACATAAAATGACGAAAATAAGCAGGACCAATTCGCAGTCAATTATAGATTAACGTTAAACAGACTTAACCTGCCAATATATTAAACAGTACTGGGTTTTCGTCAATTACAAGGAGACCAATTCTAATCTTTAAGTAGGCATACCTCTTCTTATGGGTTAAGGAAGAGTAACAAGACCATCAGTCATTTCGCAGAAGTGAAAACGCCGATCGGGTTTCGCTTTCCACTTACCCAGCAAAGGTTAGAATTCATTGATGACCGCTCACCGATCGTTAACGGAACTCACTCGTCCCGCTCTGTCTTGGGGGTCATTCTCAAGCCCCGCCCGCAGCCACACAGCGGTTAGTAGTAGTATAGACACATAAATAAAGCTGACAACGACAACGGAGACTAAAATGGTCATTTCTCGCTCATTAGCCGTCATCAGCCAGCCATACCCCTAACCCAACGAGGCACGGGCTTGTTGCCTTACCGGCTCTATGTTAAGAGCGTCGAACTTCTGCTTAAAGGGTCGCGGGTTCAAGCATCGGGCGGGGTACAGCCTGGGGTCGGGTATGACTGGCTAATGACAGCTAATGGACCAGAAATGGCCATTCCAGTCTCCGTTGTCTGTAAGCTTTGTTTATTTGCCTCTACTACTACTGGCCACTGTGTGGCTGCTGGCGGAGCTAGAAAATGGGCCCCAAGACAGGGTGGGATGAGTAACTTCCGTAAACGATCGGTGAGCTTTCGTCAACGAATTATAAGTTCCTTTTTCCTACGTGTACTTACGTACAGGCTGGGCGTTCGAGGCTTTAATAAAAAAAACGAAAAATAATAAGTATAACACTTTTTATAAGAACTACAACGTTTAGCAGAATTAATGGAAATGTTTTTGCAGTTCTGCTAAGGAGAAAACACTGTAGGTTGAGATCCAAAACGCAATGGGAAGAGCATGTCCCGTAACCGGATCGGAGAACGCCCTCCCACCAGTGTTGGCATTCGCGAGAGGATAACATCCCCGTGGATAAATTATATAGCCTTCAATTGCATCACTTTCAATTTACAATAAATTCGGGTTCAAATCTCAATAAGCCCAAACCTGGTTTGAGGTATGACTGTTTGACGATTACTGATAATACTTAAATGGTCATACAAATCTCGTTCGTCTTCCTGCGTACGTTACTTGTCGTTATGCGAAGGCTTAACAGTAAGCCTCAGGGTGCAATGGAACAAGAACGTCCCATAACCAGATCAGTGAACATGCTGTTAAGTCTACCCAAGGAAACCAAATTGCGACCCGTTACGGGCGAAGCATGCTTAGTGCTTTCATAACTGATGCCCATTTCCGACTCCAAAAATGCCCAATTTCTAAGGAGCGACACATGGATATTTGCCTAGAACAGCTTCCTTCACAATAATTTGAATCCCTAAACGACACGATTGCACATGTTTCAGAACGCGAACGACAGAGGTAGAGGAGCGTTTTAGACAGAAAATGGCTGAAAATTTCACAACAAACCGACACAAACCAGAAGTGTTTAAAGAAGGTTGTAAATCTGTCATCGAGAATCCTCACAACAAGGGAAGAGAGCATGCTTTCCAAAGGTCTGAAATACAATCTTTCTGAGTCAAACTATTTTGGGGTCTCTTGCAAGCTTGGAATCCATCATATCAACTGCGAACCTCACGGAAGACGATAGGTTTACTATCCGAAATAGTAGCGTACAAGCCTTAAAATACTGGAAACATTTTTCAGTACACATGAAGAGAGGAAAGCGTTAAAGGGTCTTAAAACTGAAAGGGTATTATCATTCTCCCCGCCGACTAAAGAGGCACGATTGCAGTTTTGAACAAAACAGACTACAATGAGAAGATGCTGTCATTGATAAAAGATGGATCCACCTACGAACCACTCTTTGCGGGCCCTACAAAGACACAGAATTCATCTCTTGGTAAGGTGTTGAACCGTCTCGCTGGGAAAAACAACTGTCAGGAGATATTGCTAAATCCCCGAGGCAAATTGAACCAGCCATCGTGAAGATTCCTGGACTGTCTAAAGTCCACAAAACTGAACCTTCACTACGGTCAATAGTTGCATTAATCGGTTTGCCCAACCACAGAATTTCCAAGTGCTTATTCCAAAAGCCTTATCCGCTTACGAAGAATTATGAAACCTCAATTGAGAATTCAACGGAGTTTCTAAAGAAATTAAAAGGAACCACAACCTCCACAGATGAAATGATGGTTTCCTTCGATGTCGTTTCCCTCTTAACGTCTATACCGTTAGCCCTAGCAAAACAATACACAGAGAAACTCCTGTTGTCCCACGAAACGGGTGTTCAAGCAACGGCCGTACTCGAACTCATGGACCGATGTTTAAAAACTAACATTTCATTCGACCAAAAATGCTATAAGCAACTGAAAGGAGCTCCAATGGGCTCACCCATCTCTGGTTTTCTCCCCGAAATCACAATGCAGAAACTTGAGGCCGTAGTTCTCCCGTTAGTTAATCCTAAATTATGGCTGCATTATGTAGACGACACATCTGTTATCGTTAAAAAGGACCGACTGAAAATTCTCCATAACACCATCAACTCCACAATTCCGGGAATCCCATTCACACTCGAAAAGGAAGTTGACAATAAACTCCCATTCATGGATATTCTCGTGCAACGAACGACTGACGGAACAGTGCGCCCATCAGATTACGGAAAAAAAGTTATGCCGACGTCATTCTACCTTATGAGAGCCATCAGCACATCGCTTTCAATCCCATGTGTGGACCACCTGGGATTCGAACCCGCGACCTTTGGTTATTGAGTCGAACCCTCTACTATTGAGCCACATGTCCGTTTTTTGTCGGTTGCGATCGGAAATATGATGATAATGTGCAGCTCACGGATCTGCCTAAGGAACATGTATGTTCCGTTGTGCCCTAGAGCCCACTTTAGAGCCCTCGCAAGCAGTCGCATAGCGACATGTACCATATGATTATCCCAGGTGTTCCACTCTTGGGATCGGGTATAACTGGCTGATGACGCCTAATAAACCGGAAACGGTCATTCCGGTCTCCCTTGTCCCTTCCACCTTATCAACATATGCAACACGTCGCTATGCGACCGCCTGTGAGGGCTCTAGTCTGGGTTCCAGGGCACAACGGAACATAAATGTTCCTTAAGCAGATCGGTGAACCACACACTATCATCATATTCCCGATCGCAACCGACAAAGCAACGAGCCCGTGGCTCAATGGTAGAGCGTTCGACTCAAATACCAAAGGTCGCAGGTTCGAATCCCAGGTGTGCCACACATGGGATTGGGTATGACTGGCTGATGACGGCTAATAAGCCAGAAATGGCCATTCCGATCTCCCTTGTCTTTGTCGGTTCCACGCTATCATATGCTACACATCGCTATGCGACCGCCTGCGAGGGTTCTAATGTGAGCTCCAGGGCACAACGGAACATACATGTTCCTTGAGCAGATCGGAAAGCCGCACACTTTCATCATATTCCCGATTGCAACCGACAAAACAACGAACCCGTCGTTCAATGGTAGAGCGTTTGACTCAATTACCAAAGGTCGCAGGTTTGAATCCCAGGTGTGCCACACTTGGGATTGGGTATGACTGGCTGATGATGGCTAATAAGCCAGAAATGGCCATTCCGGTCTCCCTTGTCTTTGTCGGTTCCACCTTATCAACATATGCAACACGTCACTATGCGACTGCCTGCGAGGGCTCTAAAGTGAACTCCAGGCCACAACGGAACATACAGATTCCTTAAGCAGGTCGGTGAGCCGCACATTACCATATATATATATATATATATATATATATATATAATGGAGAAGAAATGCTCATCGGAAAATGGAGTTGTACTCGTTAATTTTCAAGTTGGTCACACCAACCCATCATCAGACGAAATGAACAGAGGAGAAAGTGAAATCTTCAGACAACAATTTTGTGCTACAGGACAGACAAGGCCAGACAAGCAACTGGGGTGAGATGGATGGGCACATAAGTATGGTTGGATTCGGGCCGGTTAGGGGGGGGGGACTGTTCGGGCTCCCTGTGGCGGAAGGGAATGGAGATGCCGAGTAAATGTGACTGCAGACGGTGGACTTAATGGTCGTCGATGCGGGATGGGGACAGAGATAATTGCGCTGATGGTGGAGGTGTTAAGAGTTTCAGCTGTGGTTTATCGTGTCAGTGGAAGGGAGTGGTGAGACAGTGAGATTCTACATGGTCCAGAAAAGTTAAGCGGTTGTTGTTAGGTTGTGGGCGCAAGTAAAAGAGCCGGGCACGCAGGCCTTTTTAATGAGAGTCCAGATCGAAATGACGGTTATTGCAGTTGCATAAGCGCAGTTGTGTCCGATCGCTTTTTCGCCGCATCCAGATACATTGCAGCACAGAGGCTGAGACTCTGCGAGAACGTAAAACCCTATTGCACCTCTTCCTCTCCACGCAGCTTCGTAAACAAATGCTTGTACCAAAGGCACACAAAGACCGAATCTGAGCTTAAACAAAGACCTGAAACCTTCCATGTTTTTCCCACTGAGCGCGTGTTAAGACCGCTAAACGTGGGCGTTGGACACCAGCTGGAAGCCATCATTCGTCGCTTAATCACGCAACCCAAGGGTCGACTACGACGCGCGGACAAGTCAGGCGTTAGTTACCGCGTCAACTGTCTAGACTGCCCGGCCAACGTCTGTGGCATGACAGACAAACGACTAAGTACGCGCATGCACGGGCATGCTTTGGCCGTAAGGAGAAGGGATGTACGATCACACGTCGCCATGCACAGTCTAGAAAACAACCACCTGTTTGACTTTGACGGGGTAAAAGTGCTCGGCCGAGCCGAAAACAGACTGGTGAGAGTAGTCATCGAAGCCTGGCAGTCAGACGCCAACTCTATTAACCACAGCATCGACCTACCAGTGCCCTCTGTGGTCGTCAGGCACCATTGGCGCACGAGAGAAGGACCCACGAGAAGCAAGGCGGATTGACCTATCCAAACTGAGCTCTAAAGACCTCTTTAAACATCTGTTTTCCGTATTCTCTATGTCCAATGATGCATTCGAGTATGATTGTGAAACGTCAGATAACTAATTCTTCTACCCTAGAGATCTCCTTGTCTTCTCCTCGTCCATAGGAAGACAGACGGGACACTACATACCTCAGTTTATCGTAAAGATACATACTTCAAGGTCATTTTACATTTTGGGAGAAACCACTCCATGTGTCATAAACGCTGCTCTGTTAAAAGCTTGCCAAGTTACGCAAAAACTCACCGTTCCGATGGAGAAACATATCGAACAGAAATGAAATCCCTTTTCAAATTAATTTCCAAAATTGTTATCCTCTGACTTTGTCCGTCGATGCATGCGACGACAACAGTTCAAAGAAAAAGATATTTCCAGAGCAACGACTTCCCAGGCGTCAAAAGCAAGAAACTGGCGAACCCTCCCGCATGTAAATAATGAATCTGAGCTCGTTGAAAGACAGCTCATGAAACAGCATAAGTACCGATAGTTCGACCGTCAATTTCAACGATGTCCACCGTATGCTACACAGAAGGGCAGTGCAGGGACGGTGACTTGCGCGTTAATTAGGTTTAAGTGATAGTAGCCTTGCGCTACAGCTACCGCACTCTCTCCTCCTCCCCCACCTGAACCCGGTGTCATGACAGAGTCAAGAAGACCGGAGGTGGGAGAGGACGCAGGTGGCTGGCGCAGCCGGAGCCGCCCCTGGGCGTACCACCACACCTGACTCGGATCCCACGGAGTGGGAGTGCCATAAAGACAACATTAAGAATGAGCCATTGCAGCCCGACTCTCAGTCCGCCAGTCAGCCACTCCACACAAAACACACATTGGGCTGACCACGTGGTCCGAGTTATCCCGTCTGTTGGCAACCTTCCAAGCCACGGCTTTTAGTGCACCGTGATAGTTTCAAGCGCGTCAGATTGTTTATAGTGAGGAACATGCGCTGAGCCGTCGACCTCACTATCTCCCCACCCCCACAGTCAAACCGCTGTCCGAGCCGGTCAGTTGTCTGATGCGGAAGTGGGCGCAGCTGCTGGTGACCTTGTGTACGTGTACTACGTACACGACCTGGCCCCCCCACACACGAGCACCAGGATTTCACACAACAGGGGGTTGAACGGCTTACATCTCACATGTGTGAGATAGTCAGAGGTTACGTTAAGAAGGAGCCGTCGCAGCCTGACTCTCAGACAACCAATCAGCCACTCCACACAACACACATTGGACTAGCTGCGAGGTCTGAGTGTAATTGTCAGGTGGCAACCTTCCAACCGCGGCGCATAACTTTACCCCACCTGAGCCAGGTCTCACGCACAGGCAAGAAGACCGGAAACAGCATACAAAAATAGCGCACAAACCTACAACAACTTTGCGCACCCAGCTTGAACACCCTATTTCAATAGAAATGAAGTCGTCTACAAAATACCGTGTACCATTTGTGATGCAGTTTATTGTTGCGAAACCGGGAAATCTCTATCCACCCATTTACATGAACATCAGTTAGCGGTGAGGAGACGAGACACCTTATCTCAGGTAGCCATGCACACACTGGACACATGACACCTATATGCGTGGGAGGATATCCACATCGTTGGCACCTGCCCAACAAGAAAGGGCCACGAATTCCTGGAGGCAATACACTAAGAAGAGGCATACATTAACACGCATAACGATTTGTATGCCAATTACACATTGCTGAAGGTCAAGTGGAGGTAAAACAGGTATATATATATTGCTGATAGAAGCGAAGATGCGTGCCCCCGGATATAAATGAGAAGAAAAGGCGATCTCAGGGACTAAAGGTGTATTGTCCTGACGTTTCAAAAGCATACAAGCTTCCATCGTCGGAGGGAGTATCGTACCGCGTCTCACAGTATTTATAGGGGGTGATAGCCATTTTGTAACACAGCGTTGATTGTACGGTTTTACCTTAACAGTGTACACTATAGGAGGACGGGGTGGGGGAGTCCTTACTTGGCTTTGGCGTGCTTTGCCGGAATAAATACAGGAAATTGCTATCAGTTGACATGTCTCTCGTTGAGGGGGGCGGCCATTGTCTGGGTCCGCATTGACCTTAATTGGCGCCCTGGGTGGATAGTCATGTTTATGTCCTGAGGGCATGTCTCCTCGTCTGTCGGGGTAGTAATTGATGCGGCGGTAATCATGACAGCGCCTTCGTCGGCCCCGAATTGTGGCGTGGTTAGGTGCATATCCGTCCTAGGTTCTCCCGCGTTGGAATTCATGTTTGGCCTAATTCCGTGTTTGCTCTTACGTTCGATGAGCTGCGCCCGGAGGGCCTGGTAGGCTGCCGGAAGGGCAATACAACGGTTGATCGACGTAGGCTCCGTGTGCCAGGCTTCGATTGTTTCCTTGGTTACGCGGTCTACAGAAGGGCAGAAACACATTGCAGCGAGTCGGACCACAAAAGGGCAGAACTCCGCTACCTCCAACGCCTTTTCATGGCCAACGGATACTCTCGTAACTTCATTGAGCGCAGCATGCTGGCCAAACCAAGACAAAATCTGTTAACAGAACAGCGAAAAGTCTGGCGTGCACTGCCATACATTGACGGCGTCTTTGAGGCAGTTTCCCGCCTCCTCAGACTGTTGGGGATCGGAATCGCCCATCGACCGGATTCAACCATTCGGAATCTAGTTATGAGACAGAAAGCCCCCTTCCACGAGGTGAGACGTCAAACATCATAAACCGGATCCAATGTGACTCCCGTGAAGTTAACTACGTCGGAGAGACAGGGAAGCGGTTGCAAACCCATGTTACCGAACACGTGCGGGCAGTGAGGAGAATGGACCCATTGTCCCTGGTGGCGGAACACTGTGCTAACTCTGGACACACGTTCGCCTTCCAAAACGCCGAAATCCTGGTTCGAGGAAATGACCGCGTAACCAGGGAAACAATCGAAGCCTGGCACACGGAGCCTACGTCGATCAACTGTTGTATTGCCCTTCCGGCAGCCTACCAGGCCCTCCGGGCGCAGCTCATCGAACGTAAGAGCAAACACGGAATTAGGCCAAACATGAATTCCACCGCGGGAGAACCTAGGACGGATATGCACCTAACCACGCCACAATTCGGGGCCGACGAAGGCGCTGTCATGATTACCGCCGCATCAATTACTACCCCGACAGACGAGGAGACATGCCCTCAGGACATAAACATGACTATCCACCCAGGGCGCCAATTAAGGTCAATGCGGACCCAGACAATGGCCGCCCCCCTCAACGAGAGACATGTCAACTGACAGCAATTTCCTGTATGTATTCCGGCAAAGAACGCCAAATCCAAGTAAGGACTCCCCCACCCCGTCCTCCTATAGTGTACACTGTTAATGTAAACCCGTACAATCAACGCTGTGTTACAAAATGGCTATCACCCCCTATAAATACTGTGAGACGCGGTACGATACTCACCTCCGACGATGGAAGCTTGTATGCTTTTGAAACGTCAGGACAATACACCTATAATCCCTGAGATCGCCTTTTCTTCTCATATATATATATATATATATATATATATATATATATATATATATATATATATATAAAATGTTCCCAGTGCCCCGAAAAAGACAATGAAAAAGAGGCGGCGAGTTCATGGAAGCCTTCTCTTCTATTATCAGATTATCGTGCTCGCTGCTTCTGGTTATCTTCAGTTAGTCAGTTTTGCCACTCACCTCGTTTTCTAGCCGTGTTGGACGCGCAAAATTTGACCCTCCCGTTTGCTGCTGACTATCGTAGACCTCCCCGAGATTGAACGCTGACAGGCTCGTGTGACTCCTGTTCCCTTTTGGGCCAGCGTAGATTTAGGCAAGTCAGTATGCCTGTTGGCTTCCCCACGTTAATCGGCGGACTGATGAGTCGCTGTTGATATTTTGTACGTAGAACTTAACTCGATTTTTCTATTAATGCATTACTCACCGAAGGTATGGTTTCGAGGAGCTCTCGGTCTTTATAGAAGTGGAGGAAGTTAACAGTAGGGGTTTCGTCCCAAGGGAAGGTACTCTCAGTATCCAGGGTATGCATGGCTACTTGAAACAGATGTTTTCGCCTTTTTAGTGCCATTTAATTTTCATGAAAGTGTTTAGACGTAGATTTATTTAGTTTGGCCACAATAGAGGGCATCGAAGACCTCGCACGGGATTGTGTAGACGACTTTCTTCTCACCCTAATGCAGTCATTTATCTATTGACCGCTTGTATAAGGTGCATACTCAGACGTCTTTCAATGTGTCCCGGCAAATTTTAAATGCATGGACAGTATGCCTTTAGGAGTACTGTCTTTAAGCCACATGTTTTTTTGTGGTTTGAAAGCATTCCCGTCATCGCGCAGCTCCACCTGAGCAGCGGATTGGGAAGAATTATCATGAGCTAGTCTGAGCGCGATAGAATGCGCGCACATGCCGGAAAAAGCATTCTCTGGGATCGATGACCGTCTACATCTGTAGGGCGGTGTAGGCCAGATCACACTAGCCAAGAGCAGCTCGAGAGTTGCGTCACGGCATGTCTCACGTCCCGCCCCTACCACGGACGAAGTGGAACACAGCCTGGCTAGGCGGGCGATGGGCGCAGACGGCTGCAAATATTCCCCAAAAAACTGCGTACAGGCGTTGCCTATGTAGTGGCGAAAGCGTTAGATCAGGTGGCATATGCATCACCAACTACTGCTTCATGGAAATACAAAGCAGGGGTATGGGGTGTGATCTATAGAGAGCATGAGTATAAAACAACTCGGAATATGTCCACTGGATGGAGACAGCGAACAAACTATAGAAAATGTTCGATGGGCAAATTAAATGTAGATGCTAGCAAGAGGTTCCAATCAGGGCTCTGCTGACAACGCAACTGATGGTACAGGTTGTTCTCGAGAAAAAATTACGTGTTTTATTCGTTGCTAAAATCATTTTAGGCTGACAAATTACACCAGGTTCATGAGACTGGAATTATGTATGTAGACAAGTTTAATATACGTTTCTTGTACTTCAGTAAATATTTATTCAACATGCAGGGTTCTAGCCTATATTTTTAGAATCTACATTTTCGTTGATCAAATGCACGCTGAACTGACGTTTTTGCATTAGAACAGGATTCATAACAAGCCGTTTACCGTGAAGCATGAAGATTAAAAGCTGCACGGTCTCTCCGATTATTTTGAAGTACATGCGAAGGATCTAAGTGTGAGTGTACAGCATCAATTTTCCCGCCCACAATAAACATTATATTGACTTGTGCATCTAACTCATCTGCACGTGGTTACCCGATAAGTTCCCGCTGAAATATATCGCGGAACTGAACGTTAGACAAAGGTTGAATCGATAGGGGGTTGTTCATATTTTTATTATTGATTTGACTCCTAGTAATTGATTAATTTTGCCTGGTAGTCATCTGGTGGATTCTAGATTCATAGCTTAGGAAATCCTGCTTGAGTAGTCATTTTACTGTATCAGAATTTGTGAATTCCAGACTTAGCCGTAAACTGGGCAGGTAACTTGCCACAAGTTTGATAATCTAACGGCTCTCGTTGGGGCCTCGTAGCTAAGGTGCTTAGAGCGTTGGCTGTGCTTAAGCCTTCCCTTTGCTATCGGGGGTTCAAATCCCACCGAGGTTACCGTTTTACGCAACTGCGTCAAATTAAAAATTGAATCAATCGCAGAAGAATCATGCCAACCGACTCAGCATCCAGGTACAGTTCAAACCTCGTAGTTTATTATCTAGTAGTGGAAAGTGGAGGAACCCATATTTACACACAGTAACGTACGCACGACACGCGATCAAGATTAAATTCGCCCGACTTACAAGACGAGTGTGCTTTTTTAAATGCACATTCCTCCTGGTTCTAACATTTAAGCAAGCGCGTCCTGGTTGATCAAGCCTATCCTTGGACCACAGACCACCAGAAAAAACACTGACCGTGAAATGACAGGGAATTTCAACTGTCCAAGTTTCCCAATTGATCATGGGCGATGAAAGGATGGTAGGAATTTCTTATATGACGCCCACCCTCCCAGCAGGACACGGAAAAAGCAAAACGTCCCCGCCCGCGCCAAGAAATTCATGTGATCTTGCAGTAAAATACAGAACGGAAAAACATTTTCGTTTCGTATCCCTAACTTTAACCCTAACCCTGTACTGGACATCGAAATAAACATAGGACAAAGTCACCTATATTATTGGTAATTCTTGTTCCCATATCCTCTCCGACGGCCATACAAGCAAACTGTGCGGCTAATTCCAATAATTCAAGGTGTTTTTTTTAGAACTAAGGACGTAAGGCAGCAGAAACAGGAACAAAATCGGTACGAAGTTGAAGAAGAATACCCGAGACATTGTCTGATAAAATAGCCGTGCTATAGGGTTCTAAGTAAAACGGACTGCAGGCGCAATCAGCTGCAGAGGCAGACGTGAAGAAGAGCCGCCGTTGCCGTCTGGTGTCTGTCACACGTGACGCAAATTTCACATAAATTCGAAGTATTACAAAGGTTGCATGGAAATATTACCATGGAATTCGTGAAACAGATTCCACATAAATTGTAAGTATTTGACTAAAAAGTGAGCATCGCAGTCTTTCTATCTTTCAAGGAGAGGATCGAGTCAACCCTTTAACTGAATATCGTTCCAGCTTTAGATTTCTTATGGTGGAAAATGCGTCAAATTTTGATAAGTGCGGGCCCCTCTGACTAGGTCTTTCTTCTCCCAGCACTGACCAGAGCCTATTGGCCAGTTGATGATGAGATTAGGCGCCATGGTTCACGTACTGTGTAGCCATTTTTTAATATGTGACATTGACATGCGTGAGTCAAGTATTTTCTCTCCGGCTTGGCAGGGAATTGCGTTTTAAATCTTGTAAATCTACTTAGGACTCTAATTATATTGAGGAATCAGCCTCCAAATGCAAAATCTTTAGTAGTTTTTTTTTATTCAAATTGAGGATGCGTGTGAAGCGTTTGGCACTCAGCCGCTTCTCATCGGAAATGAAATTTGCAGAGAGGCCTTTGTTTCCGTGCATCTCAAAAATAGGTAGCGGCAGCATGTAAGATTAGCTATTATAAAGAATATGCTAAAATTAGCTGTAAAATTCGATTAAATTCTGTGAATTTAAAAAAATGACGATTGCAGCTCGCCTTTTGTAGAACATCTGTAAGCGTAAACAACAAAGAATATTTACATGTGCTTGCAGAGAAATATTTTATATATAATGATCTCAGGAGACAGTCAATTAGTGAAAAATTGACTATTGAAAATTCAGATGAGACTTCTTTGAACATAAAACTCGGAATATTTTCTGCAACTCACATCTACTTAGACCGGAGTTAAGGCCAATCAACCGTTCCACACCAAATCCGTGCACGTTTATACCTTCGCCTTTTGATAATACTGACAGTATCGACACTTTAATATTTCAATAAAATGGAGCATCACCTCTTTAAACGCAAATAGTTCACCAAAGCCTCGATGGATGTCCACCGTGGGGGTGATTGGACTTGGAGGACCTAGATCTGCCAACGTTATATTGGTGGTATGCACACGCATAACATTTATGCATAGTTTTCGACAAAGGCGTGTGTTTTTACAATAGCATAGATAATGAAACTGGAAGTCAACAATGAATTTAGATGGCTGAGCGGGAATAAGCTCTCGATTCTAATCAAAACGTATATCAAAACGTAACTGACGGAGTAAATCCAAGACGAAGTATTTATCGTTTTTACCTTTTCATGCAATCCAGTTTCTCTTCAAATTTCATCTTTGTCATCAGTTTAAGACGCTGTCAGTAATTTTATGTAGCCGCACTATTTGATATAATTAAGCTAAGACTTGTGAGTTACTGTTGTGTGCACAGAGTAATTAAATATCCTAAAGACACAGAGGAATAAGGAAATACTAGTTTCCCCCTAAATCTTCGGCAAATAAACCAGAGAACTAACGAGGCATCCGATTTTGGCTTGTATGCAAAATGGGAGTGGCAAATTGCAGAAATAAGATACAATTTTTATGAGACAAGCTGATCTATTCCCAACGTAAATGAAAGCAGCTCGTCTTTCTGAACCAAATACCACGAGCGCATTCGTATGCGCGAGCTAGAATTTTTTGACGGAGGCTACTGCCACCTTGTCACGAACGCACTCCCGCCCAATTCGATTTGATCCCAAGGCAAAGCCAAAGCCAAGATCGGTCCACAGGCCTGCGTACAATTCGGCCGTTCGGATGCACGATTCTGATTGGCGGCTGCTTTTTCATGATGTCAGGATCGCCATCACAACTACCCCACTGCCAAAGTTACGCTTGGCAGACGGCTTAGAAAACGAAATAATCATCTGACTAGTAGTTGAGCAGCCAAATCCATTCGGTTCCATAAAGGACAGGACAGTGGGCTGGGATTGGGTATTTACGATGGGCCTATAACACTACGCAGGGAGACGATAGCAAGAAGGGCATAGGAGGGTTCTGCTAGTTTCATCAATGTGCACCATTGATCCAGACACGCCCTCACGATAAACGATAAGGCTGAATGTTTAGACGGAGGAAAGTTATGTGAATAAAGTCAGTCGAGTTACATCGGAATGCTCAAGTATGTCCATCGGACGCAGTAAATAAACTGAGAACTATTATAAAGAAGAAAAACAATCGAAACCGGAATGGCTATATTTGGTCTAATGACCATCATTCAGTATACATGCCCAAACCGAACTTGAAGTTTCAACTCGATAATATATATATTCATTAAGGTGAGTGCTCTGTTCGCTTGGCCACAGACGGAGAGGTGGAACCGGACGGCTGCACTCCTTTCTGGAACTAGGACAGATCGAATAAAGTACTTTAAAATACTGGAGTGCTAATTTTACAACTGGGAAGGGAGAGGATGAGACCTGTCCAAACGACTTTACTTCAGATGCAAACATTGTTTAACCACTGCCCCACGTTTGACGGATCTTGCATGAACAAGACAGGGCACGCGAAAAGGTCATCGTTTTCCGGTCTCTTTGCTAAAATGCAACGACCTCAGATACCAGATTTCGAAAACTAAGAACTACTATTTTCTACGTCAATGATAATCTTGTCCATATAAAGTGGGAGATGGTAGACGACTTCAGACAACACTTGAGTTCCATCTATTCAAGCCTCTTATATTCACAAAGGAAGGAATAAAATGATGGTCAGTTTCCAACTAAAAGGTTGAACATAGCAAAATGCAAGCCCTGTGTGACGGGTGGCTTTGCGATAAACACAAGAGGGTGCTTATTTCCGTGTTCTAACCCTAACGCTCATCGTAACTTTAACCACATGGACCGCTACAGCTTCAAACTTATCCAGGAAAGTGGAACTCACGATACTATTGTCATGCGAAACCCACCTTGCACCTTCGACAACTACCCCATCTCCAGCACTACCAACTCCCTCTTTACCAGCATCACGACTACAAATAGTTGCACCACCAACACAACTGTTACCGGTCTTAACTGCACGTGAATCTCACGCATCGGCTTGGTCGGTAATATAGGAATCAATCACACTGAGACTGGCGAACCAATGCAAGGAGCTACAACATACATCCGTCGCCCTCGCCTCAACGGTCTACACTGTCTGCACATTTTCAGCCACCAGGTGGCAACAGGCATGCCCACGAAAACCTGCAATAAAGCATCGCCCTCCAAACCCCCTCCTCAAACATCGTCCCAGGAGCCCATACACCAATCACCGTAAACACGGAATAGACACCTCTCAGGAAAGTGTGCAGCGCGATCTTTGGCTCCACAGTGTAGCCTCTATGACACACGACACGACAGTTCGACCGTCGTAGTCCGACAATGTCCACCGTATGCTCATGGGAAAGTTGAGCAGGGACGGTGACTTGCGCGTGATTTAGTTTAAAGTGATAGTAGACTTGCGCTGCATCTACCGCACTCTCTCCTCCTCCCCCACCTGAGCCCGGTGTCAAGACAGAGTCAAGAAGACCGGAGGCGGGAGAGGACGCAGGTGGCTGGCGCGGCTGGGTCCCCTATGTCCTAGCCGCCCCTAGGCGTGCCACCACACCTCCATGTTCGGCATTTGTTATGGGAGCGCAACCCGAATAACGCCTGCCGTGCCCTAATTTGGCCCCGTGCCCGTGGCCCCCTAAACGGGCCACGTGGTAGATGCGTTGGACCAACCTATGACACACACACACGACAGTTCGACCGTCGTAGTCCGACGATGTCCACCGTATGCTCCATGGGAAAGTGGAGCAGGGACGGTGACTTGCACGTGATTTAGTTTAAAGTGATAGTAGACTTGCGCTGCATCTACCGCACTCTCTCCTCCTCCCCCACCTGAGCCCGGTGTCAAGACAGAGTCAAGAAGACCGGAGGCAGGAGAGGACGCAGGTGGCTGGCGCGGCTGGGTCCCCTAAGTCCTAGCCGACCCTAGGTGTGCCACCACACCTCCATGTTCGGCATTTGTTATGGGAGCGCAACCCGAATAACGCCTGCCGTGCCCTAATGTGGCCCCCATGTTGGTCCAACGCATCTACCACGTGGCCCGTTTAGGGGCACACACATGCACACACACACACACACATTGGCAGTTCGACTGTCGATTTCGACGAGGTCCACCGTATGCTCCACACCAGGTGGTGCAGGGACGGTGACTTGCGCGTGAATTAGTTTTAAAGTGATAGTAGCCTTGCGCTGCAGCTACCGCACTCTCTCCTCCTCCCCCACCTGAGCCCGGTGTCAAGACAGAGTCAAGAAGACCGGAGATGGGAGAGGGCGCAGGTGGCTGGCGCGGCCGGAGCCGCCCCTGGGCGTGCCACCACACCTGGCTCGGATCCCACGGAGTGGGAGTGCCATAAAGGCTACATTAAGAAGGAGCCATTGCAACCTGACTCTCAGTCCGCCAGTCAGCCACCACACGACAGTTCGACCGTGATCCGACGCGTCCACAGCGTATGCTCCATGGGAAAACTTTGCGCAGGGCGACGTGTCTTTAGCGCGTGATTAGTTTAAAGTGATATGTGGCCTTGCGCTGCAGCTACCGCACTCTCTCTCCTCACCCCACCTGAACGCGGTGTCACGACCAAGTCAAAGACCGGCGGGAGCAAGGCACGTCTGTGTAGCTGGCACGGCTGGGCTCCCCTAGTCTACAAAGCCGCCCCTAGGCGTGACCACGCACCTCCATGTTCGGCATTTGTTATGGAGCGAAACCCGAATAACGCACTGCCGTGGACTAACTCGTGGCCCCGTGTTCGCGTCTAACTCATCGTACGCACGTGAGCCCGCCACACACAGCAACGACGAGATCGAGCGTCGTAGTCCGACGATGTCCACCGTATGCTCCATGGGAAAGGTGGTGCAGGGACGGTGACTTGCGCGTGATTTAGTTTAAAGTGATAGTAGACTTGCGCTGCAGCTAACGCATTCTCTCCTCCTCCCCACCTGAGCCCGGTGTCAAGACAGAGTCAAGAAGACCGGAGGCGGGAGAGGGGCGCAGGTGGCTGGCGCGGCTGGGTCCCCTAAGTCCTAGCCGCCCCTAGGCGTGCCACCACACCTCCATGTTCGGCATTTGTTATGGGAGCGCAACCCGAATAACGCCTGCCGTGCCCCTAATGTGGCCCCGTGTTGGTCCAACGCATCTACCACGTGGCCCGTTTAGGGGGCAACACACAACACACGGCAGTTCGACCGTCGATTTCGACGAGGTCCACCGTATGCTCCACACCAGGTGGTGCAGGGGACGTTGACTTGCGCGTGAATTAGTTTTAAAGTGATAGTAGCCTTGCGCTGCAGCTACCGCACTCTCTCCTCCTCCCCCACCTGAGCCCGGTGTCAAGACAGAGTCAAAGAAGACCGGAGATGGGAGAGGGCGCAGGTGGCTGGCGTGGCTAAAGCCGCCCCTGGGCGTGCCACCACACATGGCTCGGATCCCACGGTGTGGGAGTGCCATAAAGGCCACATTAAGAAGGAGCCATTGCAACCCTGACTCTCAGTCCGCCAGTCAGCCACTCCACACAAAACACACATTTGGGCTGACCACGCGGTCCGAGTTATCCCGTCA
>WEDG01003621.1:67500-133989 GCA_017591395.1 Schistocephalus solidus | reverse complement strand
GTGCTTTATAATTCTTCTTTTTCTACGTTTATTTATATGGACGGCAAGTTGTAGTCTAAAGGCTAGAAATGCAAAACGTTATCAACACTTAGGCCAATAAATATAGCAAAAAACAAAAAAATCCTTTAAAGGTTGAGAACGAGAAATGAGGCTATGTCGGATGAACAATATGACACTGTATAGTTCAACCTTTTGTTAAAGACAAAGACTACAGGTATGCGCATACGATTAAGGGTTAGAAATGCAAAACGTTTATCTACAATTTAGCCACTAACGACAGTATAAACGAAAAGATACGTTCAAGATTTGAGATTTCCCTGAGCTTTCGAAAACCACATATTCGTGCAGGTTTTGCAGAAATTCGATCTGAATGAAACTACAATTTTAGCTTGTTCGAGTTACTTAGACCTGAGTCTCTTATGGTTGATCGTTCTTAAAGTGTACTATTTTGAAATACTAGGGGTCCAGGAAGCTTGGCGCGGCCAAAACACATGAAACGACTCTTGGATGAAGAAAATTCTATCTGCCAACTACAGCTCCAACCTGAGAGCATAAGTAGATCAGTGTTGATTTTTTTCAACATAACTATTTGCAGTGTCTTAAAAAAATGAATAAATGTACTTGATATCGTTAGTGTAAACGAAATTTGGTGATTTTATGAGTTAAAAGGGGGACCTAGAACCTTGTATTGAAAAACGCCACACTTGAACGGCTGATGCGTCAAATAGCTATTACCTACTAAGACCTTCTGGCTGCGGTTAGAGAAGTACGAACCAATGAAGTCAAGGAGAGGAGGCCGAATGCTGAGGGCTTCTAGTTTCACCAGAAGACGCCTGTGCAGTACCTTGTCAAAGGCTTAGTTCAGGTCAAAGTAGATCGCAACCACTGACTGCTGCTCATTATGAAGGAAAATGAAGAGATTAAGAAAAGCTAAATGACACACTTCGCATGATCTCCCAGGTAGAAAACCATATTGCGAGTCGCTTAAGTGCTTATTTTCTAGGCAAAAGTCAAGAATATGACTAAAAATAATATTTTTCAAGAAGTCTTATGTTCTAAAATGAACCGGAGCGATGAGGGAGTTAACGTAACATTCGGTACTCAAGCACCACCTGTAATATTTTATGATCCATTTTGAACGCATGTAACCCACACGGTTTAAGTCGCTTAGTCACTTTAAGTAACGTTATTGAGGAAAAAAGTCCTTAACCCTTGAGCTCCCTATTCACATTCAAAAGGAATTAAACGTTTACAGTAATAAATCTGACAAATTAAAATGTGAGGTCAACGATAGCTGTGGGCCAGGCGCAAGCTGCCGCTAATGACACAATCTTCATTATATGTACAATAGTTTCTCAGTAAATGAGCATCTTGTATGTATTTAAATATTTCAACAGTTTCTGAAAGGCCCACGTCGTCAAGGAGTCCGTTCCATGCTCCAACGACCCTCTGCGAAAAGGCGTTCCGACGGACGTCCATTTGGACAAACTTCCTGTGCAGATTAAAAGGATACCACCGCAGATGTTCCGTCCGAGGCATTTCAAAGAATTCAGCAAATTCTAGGGGACACTCGCGGCCTCTGACAATCCGGAAGGTTTGGATTAGGTCACCGTGTAGTTGCCTGTAATTGTGCGGAAAAAAATTCAGTTAAACTAGTCTGCTTTCATAGGTCAAAAGACTAAGATTCTTGACCATCTTCGTAGCCCTCGCCTGCACTCGTTCCAGCTGTACATAATCCTTCTTAAACCACGGAGGTCAGGCCTGGATGGCATATTCCAAGTGAAATCCAACAAATACCCCATAGGTTTTTCAGCATAGTTCCTTATTAATCTGCACGAATCCACATCTGAGCGCAAATAAGACCTGTTTCATGTGTTAAGCTGCCTTTAAACCCGATAAAGATGGTTTGACTGAGGAGTTTATTTGAACACCGAGGTCCTTCTGTTCCTTGACATTTGAAAGGGGTTGAAAATCGAGAGGGTATGAGTAGTAATCATCCTCCTCACTGGTCCTTCTGGTACGGAGTCTAAGGACTACATACTTTCCAACGTTAAAATTTAAGAGCCAACGAGCAGACCAGATGTTAAGACGGTTCAGTATCAGTATCAGTATATTTGAGGGAGATGTAGGTGAGTCACCTTTGAATTCCCTATTTGTACATACGAGTTGTGGTATCAAAAAAATAGTATCTCGATATCTTGGCGAGGCCAACATAGTGGAATAAAGTTGAAAAAGAGCAGACAGTGGCTCCTGGTGATATTTAGGAGTAAAAACTGTCGCCCTTGGGAGGGGGTCCAACGGGCGGCATTTCGGAGGTCACATGATGCTCCATTGCTGATTGCAGCGTCCGTTGAGGGATTTCAAAGGCTGAAATAGATGTCCAGATCATCCTCGGTCCATTGCGGTTCGAACCAGGGGATAACGTTCATAAACCTCATGGACGACGGACGCCAGGTCCAGCTGATGCGAATACTCACGGTGTCACCAAGGTGTGTAAATAAGTTAAGCATCGAAGACCTCGAGGACCCCAGCATGGGAATAATGGGAGAATGCAAGCCCTCGAACGAAAATAACAAACATAAAGAAATGTTACTCAAATATAACTAGTAGTATCATTAATGCCTTACTTTCTGACGTCACACTTGCAGCTTTCAGTTAGTGTTGTAGCTCGCACCATTATATCGATCTAACTTTCGCTTAAAAACCTCCAAGGAGTCCGACATTACAACATCCAGAGGAAGACTATTCCAAGCTTCAACTTCTCTTTTGGAGAAGAAGTACTTCCGAGTGTCTAGCCTTGCTCCAGTCAAACGTAATTTGAGAGGATGACCTCTCAAGTTCGTTGTTTTTGCTAACTGAAAAAATCCCCTGGCACGAGACAACAGTCCTGGATACGTAGTATGCGGAATGTTAGTATCAGGTCCCCCCGAAGCTGTCTATAGTGCAAGGGAAAGAGATTGAGGCTCGACAGCCGTGTTTCATAAGGCAGTGAACCATGTCCAAGGACAAGTTTGGTTGCTCGCCTTTGGACATTTTCGAGGATGTTGATGTCCTTCGCCGCCCAGGGTCTCCAAGCTTGGATAGCGGACTCCAGCTGTGGCCGCACGAATGTTCCGAAGACTTTAGCGAAGCAGTCGGTAGTGAAGGCTGCAAAAGCTCGTTTAACGAGGTACAGAATCGACATGGCTGACTTCGCTACCTTTGCGCAATGTATGGAGGGTTTAAGCGAAGGCGTGATCCAGACTCCAAGGTCCTTTTGGACATCCACTTCTTTCAATGGAATGCCATTCAGACTGTAAACCGTACGGTTTGAAGGATTGCTTTTCCCGACTCGAATGATGTTGCACTTGCTCTCATTAAACGGCAAACATCCAGTCATTGGACCATTTCTGGAAGCGATTTAAGTTTGCCTGCAAGTTCTCTTCATCAGCCGCAGTTTGAATGACGCGCCAAAGTTTGAGATCATCGGCAAACATGGCAATATCGCAGTCCAGTTCGTTGGCACAATCGTTGATGTAGACCCTGAACAGTATAGGGCCGAGAACAGAGCCTTGGGGAACACCACTCTCAACCTCAACTTTAGTCGACTGTTTGTCGCTGATATGCACAGTTTGTGAGCGGCCAGTTAAGAAGTTTTCTATCCATGTCAGAAGTCTTCCTCTTACGCCTATGCGGTTGAGTTTATAAAGAAGGCGGTGGTGCGGCACGCTATCAAAAGCCTTTTGAAGTCTATATAGACTGCGTGCACCGTATTACCACTATCGACCGCTTCAGTCCAACGTTGTAAACAGTAGAGCAAATTTGTGACGCAGGATCTACCTCTACGGAAACCGTGCTGGGCTTCGGATAGCAGATTGTTATGTTCGAAGAACTGTTGCTTAATTATTTTTTCCATGATTTTGCAGCAAACTGAAGTTAGGCTGACCGGTCGATAATTGTTAGCAGAGGCCCGCCTTCCACCCTTATAAAGCGGCGTAATCCATGCGGATTTCCAGTCGGCTGGTAGACTTCTGGTCTGGAAGGATGCTTGGAAAAGCGTAGAGAGTGGTTTTGCCAACTCTCTTGCGAGCTCTTTCAACAGCTAGGCAGGTACTTCATCGGGACCCGGAGACTTGGATTCCTTTAACCCCAAAAGTTCCTTGAGGACAGTAGTCTCGGTTAAATTAACAGTCTCGACTATTGCATCCACTTCTAAGCCATCAGTAGGGTGATCGTATCTCGTTTCCTTTGTGAAAACCAACTGGAAAAATTCCGAAAAATGATTAGCCTTCGCACCGTCTTCAGTGAGGTCTATGCCCTCAGTGGTCCTCAGCTGGGTATTGGATCCTTGTTCCGTGTTTTCTGTCTGAGGTAACCATAAAACAGTTTCGGGTTCACGGTGGCCCGGTTCAGCAGGTCCACTTCAAAAGCCTGTCTTGTTCTAAAAATAAGGCCCTTGACCGGATTTCTCTGCATTTTATACGCATTTAGAGATGTAGGAGTTCCGTTCGTAAGTGATTTTTTCCACAATCTCCGCCTTTTGTTAACTTCGATTTTTAAGGCCTGCGAAAGCCATCGCGGTCTGTTCGTTAACCTTTTTTTCTCAAAAATTGGACAGTGTTTTTCCATGAGCCTGTGCAGTATGTCCTGGAACGTTTCCCAGTCCTCGGTTACGTTTCCAAAGAATAAAGGTTCCCACTGAGTGCGCATGAGTTCGTCCCTCATTCCACCGAAATTGCCTTGCCATATATTCCTTCTGATTGTTGTGGGTCTTGCTGGTATAGAAAATAGTGAGTACTCCCATCGCATTACCACGTGGTCACTTTTGCCTAGCGGCGGTAGACACGACACTTCGTCGATGCTGTCGTGCGACTTCGTGAGAACTAAGTCCAGGCAATTGGCCTGTTGTCCTTCGCATACCCTGGTTGGAAAAGTGACGTGCTGTGTGAGACGTAGCTTTAGTGTCGTGCTCAGAAAACAACCGTCGAAGGCTAGATCAGAACTATGTGCACAGGTCGAGCTCCAGTCGATGTGAGGCGCATTGAAGTCACCCATGATCAGGATATCCAACCGTGTGGCAATCTTTTCAAGTTCCTCTAGCAGGTAAGCATCAGCTACGGGGTCTCTTCTCGGTGGGCGGTAGACTGTCAGGACATCTAGACTTGATGTACCTGGCACTATTATGGATAGCCATATCGCCTCGGAAGTAGGCGCGAGTTTATAAGTTTTGTCTAAAACTGTTATTTCGCTTTTCACGTATGTGAGTACGCCACCTCCTTGACGCTCTTCCCTGTCTTTTCTAAAAAGTTGGTAGCCAGCCATATTTACCTCTCGGTCGTCCACGTGTTGGGACAACCAAGTTTCTGTTACGGAAATTATATCTGAAGATAGATCGCAGATATGAATCTTAAGCTCGTCGAGCTTCGATAATATACTCTGTGCATTAGTGTACATGCATGTTAGTTTTCGGTTTGCTCGGAAAGTGCTAACAGTCGGGCGCGAGCCCCTGTTTACTGGGCCAACTGCGTGGTAATCCGGAACGGGCCTCTCCAGGGGAGAATAATAATAGGTTTATTGATTTGGCACTGCTTGGCGCCGATGTAAATAACCAAGTTTGTTTCCCCCTCGCTGAGCCGCCTGTTTCCCCCTCGCTGAGCCGCCTGTTTCCCCCTCGCTGAGCCGGTTGAAACTCTCTTTAAGTGCGTTGCTATCGGCATCAGATCTGATGACCATGTACAATTTGATATCGTCTAAAAACATAACAGCGCTGGAACCCAGGTAATCGACACAGTCATTGATGTACACTAAGAAGAGTAATGGCCCTAAGACGGAGCCTTTAGGAACACCACTTAGAACCAGAGTAGGTGTTGACTTCGAGGTATCGATGCACATAGTTTGCAATCTTCCTGTCAGAAAATCTGAAATCCATGTCAGCAGCATTCATCTTATGCCCATTTCAGATAATTTATAGATCAGAAGTTTATGTAGGACACTGTGAAACGCCTTCTTGAAATCAAAGAAGATGACGGCAACCATACCATTTTCATCTAATGCACGAGTCTACTGCTCTGTGGAGAGCAATAAACTGGAAATAAAGGAGCGATTCTGTCTGAAGCCATGCTCGAACTCTGAGAGTAATCGGTTTTCCTCAAGGAACTTCATGGTCGCCTTCTTTGTTATAGATTCCATTCTTTAACAGCAAAAAATTAAGGATGACATCCCGATAATTTTTGACATTATATCGAGCCCCACTCTTGTATATGAAGTATATGTTTTCCGCCTTCCCTTCGGCTGGCAATTTCCCTGACTCCAATGACGAATTGAATATATGCGCTAGTGGTTTGGAGAGTTCTTCGGCCAGTTCTTTCCCGACGTTTGCCGGTAAATCGTCCGGACCAGGTGACATGGCTTCTTTGAGATCTTGCAGTTCTCGTTACACAAGAGGTTAGAATTTAGAGTTAATATTTGGTAATGAAATAAAATTGTGCAATGTGTGCAGATTAAATGTACAAATACTTAATAATGTAGACAGAACATGTCCTGATAGGGCAACAGTTAGCGATGTTTTGAAATTAATGGTCAACTAGAAAAAATAGGCAGTGAAAAAACTCCTACCTTAAAACTGGGGCAGAGTTCAATAGGCCTTCATTTTTGAATGGAAGGTAGGAGAAAAAACTGCTTAGGAAGATAAGGTCTGGTGATAGAGTAGGGTAATTCAGCAGTTGCATTTCAGAATGAGAAAATGAAACGTCGAGATGGTTCTTTCTTGATCACTTAGGCATATGAAACAAAATCTCACGAAAATGCGTCAATGAACTTGAAACCTCAGCATCTTAGGATCCAGAATGGAACTCTGATGATGGTAAGTATCCAACGAAATGGCAGCATTTTATACTGTGGACCATCGAATGTGTACGTCCAAATGACTTCATCGTTTGGATAACTGGTGATATAAGGGGATATCATGGTTCATGGGGGACTCGAGTTAGCGAAAATATTGTTTCAAGAGGGCCACTTAAATTCCCGATGGTCCTTTCTCTGAGTCATGGGAAAGCTTCTGTAAAAAAAATAAAAATAAAAGGTTAATAGAATCAGTGTTTAGATAAATATGCAGACTTCGCTTGAATGCAGATAGACTAGTTAATGATCAAATTTTAATTGGCAAGTTATTCCAAAGAAAGCTTTACCTAGAAGCAAAAAAGAAAGAGCATTTGTACGTGGAGGATGCAGGGGGAGGTCTATTAAGTGCAGAATTTCTTAGGTTATAAGGATCTCGAAGACCCTATAAGCACCACCAAATTATTTGTTCTCCAACTTGGACAATTCGATCTTCGTTACCACTTCACTAGGACTGTTCCGGACAATAGTGTTTCAACTGCATGTACTTACTTGCTTCCTGCTCATCTGGAATTATTTCTTGTTTCGAAATTCGTCATAAAACGGATCAAATTGGAATTTGTTTATCATCTTATTCAAGTTGACTGCGCAGGCTCTGTACCAATAAAAACTGACAACCACTCAGGGAACCAAACGTGTACAACCTCGTGATTATCTGAAGTTATCTAGGACCTTCGACATCTCCGAACGGCTGAGTCGTTCCTGAATATCCTTCATACCGTTTATAGTATTTTTCAAAAGCGTTTTTGAACAATTATCAGATATTTGCCTCCAAATATGCTTTCATATGGAATAATCTACCACTGCAAATTAGGTTGTCGTCTACATTAGCTATTTTCAAAACCAAATTACGCAAACATTTAACTTCGAAAGATATAAAGTCCTTATTGTCTGTTTCTTTCCCAAACTCGCAACTTTTGAATTTTGAAAAGGGTCCTCCTGGTATTTGAGGCAGCTCCCTTGATATTATATGGGTCTCTAATTATATTTTTCATCATCCTCTGCAGAGTCAATCTTTGCATTCACTTTTTCTTCCCCTCCTTTTAAACTAGCATTGCCAACTCTTGACAACCTTGATACTTTCCTTCGAATTTGCAACCCTGACGATAGTCTCCAGGATCTGTTGATGATCGAGGTGGGTTCTGATGGTTTCGCCTCTTTGGTGATGGACTATACAGTCAGCAAGGTCGCATCTCGATGATGATCTCATGACCTCTACTGTCCTCTCTTCGTGTCGACCATGTTGTCTACGATGAGTTCATCCCCTCTCACCTCCACTGGTGTTTATAAACAGTAGCTCTGACTGCTATATTACCTCTCACCCGACAAGGAGCGTCCCGAACCCTCATACGCAGTCAGCAACATCACAATACTATCCCATTGCATTTAGCTATTAATTTTTTAGTGAAGCAGTTTTTTTCTCCTATTTTTTTTAAATTGGCGGCTCGCCGAACTCCGCCTCAAATTTAACCCTAGGAGTTTTTTACTGCTTCTTTTTCGAGTTCACCGTATATGCCAACGATTGTTGACTTTTGTTTTAAAAATGGCAAATCTTTTTGAATCAGTATAATAATTCAGTATAATTCAGTATATATAAGGGAGATAGGCAGAGCCTTTGAAAACCCTATTTACAGATAGACGCTAGCAAAAACAAGCAAATGTTACATGGTGATAGTCGTTTTAGTATATCAATCATTGTTGTCGACTAAATATATGTTCATCAAGTAAAAATGCATCAAGTCTTCTTTTAAACATTTCAACGCTTTCAGCCTGAACAACTGAGGCTGGCAGCTTGTTCCATTCGTCAAGCACCCGTTGGGAAAAAGAAGTTGGCCCGTACTTCAAGTTTGGCGTGATTTCTTTTCAGTTTGTATTGGTGACCTCGGAGACTTGTCATGTTTGCCAATTCAAAAAAAGTTGGCCATCTGAAGAGCACAATCAACTCCTCTGACCAGTTTGAAGACTAAGATCATATCCCCTCTGTATTGCCTATAAGAGAGAGGAAAAATTTTAAGTCTTTCTAGGCGGCCCTCATAGGGTAGGCATTCCAATCCGCTGACTAGTTTCGTTGCCCTCCGTTGAACTTTCTCCAGCAGAGCGTAGTCATGTTTCGTCCAAAGGGCGCCACGCCTGAACGCAATATTCCAACACTGGCCGGATCACTGTTCCATAAACGCGCCCAAAAAGCTCTTCGTCAAAATTAACGAAGGACCTCCTGATTGCGCCTAAGATACACATTGCTTTCTTTGCGATATTCGCACAGTGCGACGATGGTTTGAGAGTTGGTGTTATCCATATACCCAAGTCCTTTAGAATATTTACCTCCTGGAGTTGGTGACCACTGATGGAGTACTGGTATTCAAACTCAATCAGCCTTCTGGATATGTTTACCATACTACTCATTTCTGCTGTTCATATGGATGCTCACATAGTGCAGCAATTATCCACTTTGTATTTATTTAAACCATGTTACTAAGTTTGTAATGATGGGGCCCTCTGGGCCTTAAATATACAATTTATTATTTAATTATATTTATTATTTTTGCTCATATTGCATTTAATACTCGCCATTCTCCAAAGCCAGTCCGAAATTTTCGTAATACGCTCAAAGTTTAACATACTTTTACGCAGTGTTTTAACATTTATGGACTCAAAACAATTGTTTGCTAGCAATAGAACCAGTCACGGAACTTCCTTTTAAGGTAAGCCTGTTGAGCTGGCTTCGACATCCACGACTGGCACTCAATCAGGTCGAAAAGTATCTCTGAGACACCAGTACTTTATTAATGGCACTGCATTAAAAGAGGTCGAAACATACAAAGATCTGGGCATGTGGACAACTGTGAATTTGATGCCCTCAGAACACTGTAAGAAAGCAGTCAAGAAGGCAACATGTACACTACATTGGATCAGACGTGCGTTTAAAATATTCCCCCTGATCTATTCGGAAAAGTCTATGGCGCCTTTGTGAGACCACATTTACATTACGGAGTACCAGCTTGGATACCGTGGATGAAGAAAGATGTTGACCTCCTCGAACAGGTGCAACGGAGAGCAACGAAGATGGTTGACGGTCTTAAGATTTTACCGTACCAAGAAAGATTGAAAAAGCTTGACTTATTTCCTCTTTCCTACAGGCACTTACGGTGTAGCCTGCTCTGGACATTCCGGATTATCCGGGGCCATGATTCCACCCTGAGATCGGAGGATTTCTTCGACTTTGCCTGCACAACTCATCTGCGTGGTCATCCTTACAAGGTTAATAGCGAACGCACGCGATTAAACCTCAGAAAGTTTTCTTTCAGCCAACGAGTGGTTCGACCTTGGAACTCGTTACCAAGTGAGATGGTTACCTCTGAAAGCATTATTGATTTTTAAAAAGAAGGCTTGATTGCATTGTATTTGACAAAAGACGACTGTCACAGCCTGATTTCTTAAAAACCAGCCTTTTAAAAATCTTTCGGGCTCTACTTTTCTTCCACAATGTTTCGCTTATGGCTGTGAAAACGCATTTGAAGTTATGTTATGCTTTGACTCAAACATTTTAAAATGTACAACATTTTATATTGACTGTACACATGCAATGATAACCTAACATTAATAGGGTCATCAAGGGCAATGCCTGTAACCCTTCAAAATATACAAAATATACATATACATATATATATACTTACAACCAAAAACCAGCAAAGCGCGCAAAAAGCGTAATGGCAGCCAAATCCGTCGGCTACGAGGACGAATCTTGCGTTGGATGTTCTTATATTTTACTAAGAGTTCAAAAACTGGAAAATGAGCTTGCAGACTTAAGGAAGCTCTTGCAAGATAACATTACTCGACGAAATACGCTCAGCAATATTCAAGGTAAAAAGGCAGTGACTAAAGCACCAAAAGTATCAAAAACTACAATTTGTTACAGCTAACAATGTTCGGACGCGCTTACCCATAACGACCGGATAACAGGAACACAGTCTCTGAATCCTACGGACGATGACCAGAGCAAACCACAAATCTCATCCTGCTATCTTGTGTGTTCTAAAGAGCCCGTAGTTGAATCCAAAGAAACAAACGCGTGGCAAGCTGCAATGGGGAAACACCACAACAGGATGACAAAGTCACAATCAACTCTGATGGATTCATTGAAGCCTTCAGATGAGAGTATGGTCAGAGGTAGACTTAATCCCAACGAGAGCTCTGTAAACCGTTCTCGTGCCCCTAAGGAGAACTTAGGAGGAAGCGAAAATTCCAAGCACCAGGATCGACAACAGTGTTTAGTTATTCAGGGTTTGCACAAGTCATATGCAGTCCGACCAGAAGACCGTGTCGCCGAAGACCTTGCTTCGTTTAATGGCCTCCTAAACCAGTTGCTCCCACCGGGCGTGGAAGTAAAAGTTATAAAAGCATTCCGGATTGGCAAAATGTCTGAAGACAGCCTAGGAACGCCGCGACCGCGAACTCTGAAAATAATGCTAGAGAGCAAAGTCCAAATCAAGGCGATCTTATCCAAAAAACTAACCTCCTTCACTCGCATAAAGAGGTTTTTTTCAACCGGACTACTCCCCTGCGGAAAGGTTGAAACACCGGGAGCTTGTCTTGGAACTACAATCAAGACTGAAGGCTGGTGAACACAATCTGGCTATTTTCAAGCGGAAAGTAGTTCAACTTGAAGACCCTATAAGAACCACCAATTATCTGTTCTCCAACTTGGACAATTTGATCTTCGTCTCCACTTCACTCGGGCTGTTCCGGACAATACTGTTTCAACTGCATGTACTTACTTGCTTCCTGCTCATCTGGAATTTTTCTCGTGCCAAAATTCGTCATAAAACGGCATCAAATTGGAATTTGTTTATCATCTTATTCAATTTGACTACGCAGCCTTTGCACCAATAGAAACTGATAACCACTCAAGGAACCAAATTTGTACGACCTCGTGAAGATCTGAAGTTATCCAGGACTTTCAATATCTCCGAACGGCTGAGTCGTTCCTGTATATTTTGCATACTATTTTAGTTTTTTTAAAGCGTTTTTTAAACACGTAGGTGCATTTTTTGCTCATACTGCTGTAAATATTCACCGTACTCCAAACACAGTCATAATCTTTCGTTATACGCCCAAAACAGAACATACACACACGCAGTCTTTTTAAAACTCATGGACTCAAAGCAAATGTTTGATAGCAGCATAACCAGTAATGGCACATCCTTTAAAGGAAAGCCTGTTGAGCTTGTTCTGCATCCACGACTGGCCCTCGATCAGTTTACACTTACAACCAAGGACCAGCAAAACGGGCAAAAAGCGTAATGGCAGCCAAATCCGTCGGATACGAGGACGAATCTTGTGTGGGATGTTCTCATTTATTACGAAGAGTTCAGTAACTGGAAAATGAACTAGCAGACTTAAGGAAGCTCTTGCAAGATAACAATACTCGACGAAATACGGTAAGCCATAGTACAGTTAAAAAGGCAGTGACCAAATCATCAAAAGTACAAAAAAATACAAGAAGTAACAACTCAAAATGTTCAGACGCGAATACCCATAACGATGGGATAACAGGAAAACAGTCTTTGAATCCTACGGACGACGACCGCCGCGAACAACAAATCACATCCTCCAATCTTGGGTGCTCTAACAAGCCCGTAGTTGCATCCCCCAGAAGCAAACGTGGGGCAATCTGGTTCTTCTGCAACTTATTGACAACCACTGCCCGCTTACAAGTGTCCATCACAGCAAGCGTCCTGGGTGGCTAGACAGCAACTTAAAAGGGAAATAAAACAGGAAGCACAAGTTGTGGAGAAAATATCGCGAGTCTAATCAAGTCGCCTATTTTTAATAGAGTATAAAGCGCAGAGAAACAAAATGAGAAGCCTTATTCTTACAACGCGAAGAGAATTTGAGAAGACTTTGCTGCAAAAGGCAACGCAGAATCCAAAGTTAGTCTACAGTTACCTCCGTAGATGTACAAGGAATAAACATCAAATACCGCTGATTAAGACTGCCGTGGGCGTCGAAAATTTCTGAAAACAGGGAAAAAGCCGAGTACTTTTCACAGTTCTACCGCTCAGTCTTCACAAACGAGGCCAGGTTCCTTCGTCCCTCAGTGGATAACCCGCCGACTGCAAGCATAAGCCACATACTATTCTCAGAATTTCTGATCCAAAAGGGAATTAAAAGAACTAAAAGAGTCGAAAATCCCCAGGACCAGACGAGCTTCCACCCAAGCTTCTGAAAGAACTCGCCAATGAACTTTTCCGCACCTTTGTCGGTGCTCTTTCAAAAAGTCCTTTGACTCCGGAACACTTCCTTTCGATTGGAAGCTGGCACATATAACTCCCTTTGTACCAAAAGCGGTAGCCGGGCGTCAGTGACAAACTACAGGCCCATAAGCCTAACATGCATCCTTGGCAAGATTATGGAAAGGATCATCAAGAGCGAATTGGTGAAATTCCTAGAGACTCATAATTTGTTATCAAGCTGTCAACACGGGTTCAGAAAAAGAAGATCATGCACAACGAATTTGCTGTATTTCGATCCAGAGGTGGACCCAAAGCACTTGAAGATAGACACGCGGTTCACATTGCCTTCATTGACTTTCAAAGACCTTCGATACTGTGCTGCACGAGAGACTGCTTTACAAGCTAGAAAGAATTGGAATCAGAGGTAACCTCCTCAAGTGGATCGAAAAACTTCCTCGTGGGTCGGCGCCAGGTTGTGTGCATCGGCCAAGAGAGGTCAAGGTCTGCTGCGGTCGAGAGTGGGGTTCCTCTGTGGTTCAGTACTAGGGCCAATACTGTTTTTAATATACGTGAACGATTGTGTCAGGAATCTCGACTGTGAAGCAGCAATGTTTGCCGACGACATTAAAATCTGGAATGTAATCCAGAGCCCTGCTGACGAAGATAAACTACAGATCAACCTAACTCGGTTGGAGGGAGTGGTCGAATCATTGGCTTTTGCGGTTCAATGTCGATAAGTGTACAATACTTCGCTTAGGCAACCTGTCTGGATCTGCCGAAAGTAGAAGTTACTTTCTCAACGGTGAAGCCTTTAAAGACGTGGAAACCCAAAAGGACCTTGGTGTGCTGATGACCACCACCTTAAAACCATCGTCTTACTGCTCGAAAGTGGCGAAGAGGGCAATTTCGGTGTTGCATGCCATCAGACGAGCCTTTTTTTGGATTTCGATGAAGATCTTTTGCTAAGACCTTTGGAACATTCATTAGGCCACATTTGGAATATGCTATGCACGCCTGGAAACCCTGGACAGTTCAAGATCAGAACTGCCTCGAAAGAGTCCAGAGGAAAGCCACCAAAAATGGTTAGAAGTCAAAGCTCCTTGCCATATCCAACCCGCCTAATGAATCTTAATCTGTTCCCTTTGAGTTATAGGCAAATGCGTGGTGATCTCCTCGCAGACATTCCGCATTGTGAAGGGATTGGATTGTTGCCTGGAATTTTCGGACTTCTTTGAATTTGCCACCACGATCCATCTCCGAGGTCACCCATTGAAACTGCGTGTCCAGCAGGCGATACTGGATGTGCGCAAGTTCTCCTTCTCTGTCAGAGTGGTTAAACCATGGAATGCCCTCCCTGAAGACGTTGTGATGTCACCATCGCTGGAAAGCTTTAAAAGGAACCTTGACAGTTGTATGTTCCACAACGAGCCTGAGCGATGAGGCATTTATCTTAACCCTCGAGAGTCGTGCACCACTTGTCAAATTTTATGACCGCCTTTGTACCTTGGCAACCCACACGGTTTCTCTGTATACCGCACTTAATTTTACGTTACAAATAGGGTACTCAAAGGCCCATGCCTATTTCTGTTAACCCTCCTTCAGACTCCCCCACCCTCACTCCTGGCATCAATTCCATTACTCCCACCATCAAAGAGACCACATCCCTCTTCTCATCGCCTGTTACCCCCACCACCGCAACCACCACCACCTTCGCCTTCACTACCTCCACCACCACCATCAGCGATGGGAAAATCTCTCCTAAGCTGTCCCCAATGCGACCGCACATTCCCCTCACGCATCGGCCTGGTCGGTCATTTGCGAATATATCGTACAGAGACTGGTGAGCCAGTGCCTGGGGCTCCGACATACCCTGCTACTACCTCAAATTCTGATATAGACATTTCATGAGTTAGGAAATCTACTGTACAGTCAACGCGCCCGCCTTCACTGCCCTCACTGCTACCGCACATTTACACACCGCATGGGCCTATTAAGACACATGCGCCTCCATGAAAACCTGTGGTAAACCAACGGAGGCTAAGCTAAATCATCGCACACTACCTACACCAATACATGGACAACACCCTCACAATCACCATTTTCTGTAGTATATCACGGTTTCCTAGACACCGTGGCTGGGATGTCTGCCAACTTGCCGCTTCCACCAGACCACGCCGTCGGCTCAGTGTATGTGCTGTGTGTGTCGAGTGGCTGACCTTGTGAACTGGGAGTCAAACGGCGATGACTTCTCCATATACCCTGAGTAAGTAAATCCTGGTGTGTGCGTTATGGGGGCCAGGTCGTGCTGTGGGACGCGAAAACGGGTACGCCGATCCGTCAGCCAATGCGCCCACTCCCACATCAGGCAACTGACCGGCTCGGACAGTTGTCCGATGGTGGGGGTGGGGGAGAGAGTGAGGTCGACAGCTCAGCGCATTTTCCTCACTATAAACAATTTAACGCACTTGAAACTATCACGGTGCGCTTAAAGCCGTGGCTTGGAAGGTTGCCAACTGACAAGATAACTTGGACCGCCTGGTCAGCCCAATTGTGTGTTTTGTGTGAAGTGGCTGACTGGCGGACTGAGAGTCAGGCTGCAATGGCTCCTTCTTAATGTGGCCTTTATGGCGCTCTCACTCTGTGGGATCCGAGCCAGGCGTGGTTGTACGCCGAGGGGCGGCTCCGGCCGCGCCAGCCACCAGCGCCCTCTCCCATCTCCGGTCTTCTTGACTCTGTCTTGACACCGGGCTCAGGTGGGGGTGGATGAGAGAGTGCGGTAGCTGCAACGCAAGGCTACTATCAATTTAAACTAATTCACGCGCACGTCACCGTCCCTGCACCACCTGGTGTGGAGAATACGGTTGACATCGTCGAAATCGACGGTCTAACTGTCATTACTCGTTCTTCAGCTTGGACAGTTTGAAAACCGTTAACACTTCACTCGTACTTTTCCTGACAATAACGCTGTTACTGCACGCACATAATTGGTTTCTGCAACTCGGGAAATTTTATCTTGTCGAAATTTCTCACAAAACGACATCAAATTGGAATTTGTTTATCATCTTAGTCGACTTGACTATGCAGCCTCTACACCAATATAAACTGACAACTGCTCAGCGAACCAGCAGTGAAAAACCCCTTAAAGATCGGAGTTTATCCAGGACCTTTGACCTCTACAAACGGCTGAGTCGTTCCTAATATTCTTCCTATATTTTATTGTTTGTAAACCGGTTTCGAACGAGTAGGCGCATTTATTGCTCATATTTTTCCGATTGCGGCGTCGTTCGACTTCCGTTTGAAATTTGCTCGTCTCGAAGCTTTTTATTTTTGGCCAATAATCTATGCCCGAAGTAAGGACTTAACGAAATAAGTTGACATTGGATCACATATTGTCCATGTTTACCAATATCTGCGTAGAAGTGTTGACAGACATTGTGATTGTTAGGCACACAACAATCGATATCGAAATCTTGACAAATTATCCAACTCAGCTTCCTTTGGATGCTTGCGTAACCCGCCTCCTACGGACTTCAGAAAACAGGCTCTCGCCAGGAAATGTTCTACATCAGAAAGGAACGGAGAACTACTGGCAAACTAGCTTCAAAGGCTGCATTGTTCTTTGCTCCGTATGAACATTGCATACTGAATTCGGTTCAGTAAAGCACTTTTTATTGTGCTCAGTAAATTATTTGCTTGATAATTTAAGCTGCTCGTTAAAAAGTGATGCATTCTCGTCAAGATCTTGCTGGCATCGGCAATGCAAATTTTTACGACCCGACAACGCGAGAAAATTGTTCATATACGGGCCCGGGATTCACAACGCCAACCTCTCGATTAGTGACCGAGGCTCTTGACTGCTCAGCCACGCCCGGGCAGCCAGTAGGCAAAAGAAATAGTGCATACTCCAAAAATAATGACCTCTCCCAGCTTTGTAAACCGTTTTCGATTTCATTGGACAAAAACTTACCAAGAATACTGAAGTTTCAGCAAACCGAGAAGAACCACGATGCAGCAATATAAAAGGAAACAGCGTGCTACCGAACTTGACCAAACGTAAGATAAACCGTGAAGGGCTGGCGCATTGTGATGGATGCCGAGAACTCACAACCAGAGTTTTGACATTAGAAGGAGACCTCAATCTCCTCTCCGAAATAATGGCAGTACTCATCAAACACAACAAAATTAAATCGCCGGAACACAATGCAAAGTAATAAGAGAACATCACCGAGCCAGAATATAATCATCGCAAGGTAACGGTGTAGGTCTTTAGACACAATATTAAGCGAAACAAAAAGAGAAAAAGAAAAAAGTCAGTAGAAAAACAACTTATGTGTCAGTTAAAATACAGATGACCAGAAAGAAAATAAGCTATGATAAAATAATGTCTTGCATTTCCCCAGGTCCGGTAAATCTGGTCCACATAGAATTCGGCTGTTCAAAAATAAATCATCGATCGAGGGTCCCTGAAAATTGACAAACAGTAATCGTAAGGTATGTCCACCACCAAGAAAGAGTGACAATAGCATGATCATTACATGTCCATCGAAGTACAATGGAACAGCTCATGAAAGCCAGCAAATTAATGGCGGAAAAGAGGCCTGCGACCTTTCGGCAGACCTGTATGCCACAAACCCAAATTCAGGCTTCCCGGGCGCTAGTCGAGCGAACGCAGTGCCAGAATAACTTACGCTCTCTGAAATATCCAAAGCGATGTCTGGAAATCAGCAAGCAGGCTCACCTACGAAGACCAATTTGAAGACAGTATTAAATACAGTAACCAAGTGCATAATTCAACCCTTCATCACTAAAAGAAAGCAGGATGCAGAAACGGGCTTTTTTTACTGGCAGATCAATTTGTCTTGTGGTTCAGGGAGTCTCCGAGGCTACTATGGAAACTCCAAAAAAGGGTAAAACAGGATCTGCTGACATTCTAACATTTATTAAATGATACACCAGAACCCGGTGTGGTAGCCAAAATCAAAAAGATCTTTCGATTGGGGCCTCTAGTTAGAAATGAAACGCATGAGGTGCAACCAAGACCGTTCCAGGTGGTCTTGGGGAGCGAAAAGCAGGTAGATCTACTGCTCTCTCAAAAGTTCCGACTACGAAAGAATCATAGTGGATTGATTTTTTCAGCCGGATTACTCTCCCACCGATCAGATATAAATGAGGACACTGATAGCAGAATTGAAAAGACGTCAATATGAGGGGGAACTAAACTAAAAACTGTTAAACAAAAAATTATAAAAACGGTGTGCTCGTATTTATGAGAACCTCCGGTGAAATTGATGGCAACCACACCGGTCAAAAGCCCTACCAAATGCCTATAGATTTGAACCCGGACATGGGACTGGATATATCTTCTTAAATATCCAGAAATAATCGCCAGATGCAAGACAGAACCAAGAAGCTTCAGAGAGCAAGAGCATAAAACAAGATGACAATTATGTACACAAATGTGCAGAGTCTATTCAACAAAATGGATGAAATAAATTGGTCGTGGACCATTTAAAACCTGACTTCAAAGCTCTGACTGAAACATGGTTAAATGAGAAAATTGCAGACACAGAAGACAGGATGTATGGAATTCAGCTTATCCGCATGGATAGAAACGGACATATGGCTGCCAGCATTACAATGTTCATACGAGAAGGCATAGACTACATTCCACATGGACCCTCACAAAAAAGGAACACGTCTCGTGAAATGCTTATTTATAAACTGGAAGTCCCAACCAACCGGACCTCCATATTTCCGTGGTTTATCGACCCCTAGGACAGCGGATGGACACGGATGAAGCACTCATCATGGGGGCTAAGCAAATCTGCCATAGCAAACACTTATTAATACTTGGAGATTTCAACGCTCCTGATGTTGATTGGGTATCGATGTACTGATCGCAATCGGAAGCTTCATTCAAACAGAAATTACTTCAGTTCTTACCTGACGAGTTTCTTTCCCAAAAGGTCACAATGGAGACGCTGAGCCAAAATGGACAGCAGTCAAGCTGTTTAGATCATATCCGAAGAAGAGACGACAATTTAATTCTTGCATTAAGTTCTTACGTGCCCCTCGGACGAAGTGATCATGGCGTTCTTGCTTGAGAGCACAGTCATTTTTCTGTACCCAACCGTTGATCAGTTAGGGAGAAAAATGTATAGAAAGCTAATTATCCAAAATTGAAAGTACTGTCGAATGGGATAGACTGGAGACCCACACATGTACCTGACCGAAACGCTGCCTGGTTCGTCATTAGTAACTTGATTTAGCAGTTGGTAGAGAACTTCCGTCCACTTAAAAGGCGATCGTGCGTCTCCCGACCCGAGTGGTGTACATTGGAAATAAAAAGGAAACTCAAGAATAAAAGAAGGCTGTGGAGAATATATGACAGCATCCCCAACCCAAACATTTTTCCGCTTTTAAGAAACAGCGAAATCGGTGTCGGAATCTTCTGAGAAAAGTAAGATCAGCCTTTGAGTCAGAAATAGTCAAAGACACACCAAGAAATTCGAAAAAGTTATTTGCTTACGTGAATAAGGCAAAACAAAATCGCGACTCCATTCCTTGCCTAACAGACTATCATGAAAACAGGTTAACAGATAACTCTGATAAGAGCAACCTCTTATCCAATTTTTTCATATCCGTGTATACAGAGGAACCGCCTTTTGACAAGGAAGAATAATACAGTATTGCCACACCTACAAACAAAATAATCCTGGTGTCGTTCCCAATGGACACAGTAAGAAAAACTCTGAAACGGCTACAGCCCACTAAATCACCTTGCCCAGATGGCATATCCACAAAATTTCTCAATGAATTCACTAACCAGCTGGCCTCGCCCCTCTTCACGATCTTTGAAAGTTCGATGGAGACGGGGGCTTGGCCTACCGAGTGGAAGATAGCCAACATAACCCCAGATATAAAAGAAGAGCGAGTTAATCACTAAATAGTTTCAGACCAGTTAGCCTTACAAGTATCTGATGCAAAATGAGGGAGAAGCTATTTAAAACGGAACTGATTAGGCATATTGAAGAGAATAACTTGCAAAGTTCATATCAACATGGATTTCGAAGTGGTCGATCCTGCCTCACAAACCTGCTCACATCCATGGAAACCTGGATGAAATCATTAGAAGTGGGTTTATCAGTCGATGCAGTCTACATGAATTTAATAAAGCATTTGATAGGGTTCCACACAGACGTCTGATCTTAAGCTGCATCAAATTGGAGTGATTGTCAACCTGCTCAAATGGTTGGCCGAATTTCTCACAAGCAGGTGCCAACGTTTGTATTGGAGACACCAAGTCGCACTGGGAAACCGTTCATAGTGGAGCTCCACAGGGGAGCGTTCTGGGTCCCATTTTGCTTCTGATATACGTGAACGACTGCCTTGATTGTGTAGCATGTGAGAAGATAATGTTTGCTGGCGATCTGAAGTTATAGAACTCACTTGCATGCGATATATCCCTGATATACTGATTTCGCGACATGTCGAGATAGGACATACCCAAAGCTCATTGGCTAATCTATAATAAGAAAGTGTGCCCTGATTGGTTGGCGTGCTGTTAGTGTGCAAAGACTGTGCGCGGGAAGAGCCATGATACTTTTCTTTGTGGTGGCGTGCTGGTGTGACCGTATTTGACATTCTCTTTTTCATAACTCTCTCTCGCATTTATATTGCTTATCTGTTTACCATATTGATTTATTTTGTTTAGTAACAGTCTACAATGTTTAGGCAGCCAAGTAAAAGGACAATTAGAAGGCATGCTGCCCGTGATATGACAGAAATTTGCCGCGAAGTTGATGAGAAAGTAAATAGGTATAGATTAAAGCGCAAACGAGTAAAAGATGATGAGGGATGCACGTCAACATCGCCGGGCGATAAAATTTGGATGGACAAGCCCGTAGATTTAGATTAATCAAGTTTGTGGGCAACAAAAGGTGAGTCCATATATAACAGCGAGGGATGTAGTTTTTCGTCATCAGATGAGGAGGAAAGCAGCATAGCGAGTGGTATCCGCTCGCAGACCTCGATTCGGGATAGGGTTAAGGAATGGGCTATTGAATCTAACATTGCCCGTAGCCACCTACGTACAGTTCTGGAAATTTTTAAAGCGCTAGTCCCAGATATGCCCATGGACCCTCGAACACTGCTTAGGGCTTCGTACAGCTTTAGAGTTACTAAAATGGGTAGTGGTGATTATTTTCACCTAGGATTGGGGAGTCAAATTAAGCGACTCCTGGAGAAGAGAAGAATTCTGGACGGTGAGAATGAGATTGCAGTTAATATAGCTATAGATGGTTTACCCGTTTTTCGTTAGACGAAGGTTGAATTTTGGCCTATTTTGGCAATGATTATTCGTCCTTTCATAAGTGCTGTTTTCCAAGTTGCAATTTACTGTGGTAAAGGCAAGCCACATGCTGTTCAAGCATTTTTTAAGGAAACTGTGGATGAAATAAAACGGTTACAGTTAACAGGTATTAGTGTAGATAGCTTGGATCAGTCAGTTAAAATGTTCTCGTAACGCAGGACGGACGAATTTGCATAGTATACGTAGAGTTCAAACATTTTTCAGATTAATTTGACTACTCCATTAGCTCATCGGAGATGCATGCTTATAAGGCCACGATGGGCACAAATGTCCTTTGTAACGACCTTCCGAAATCTATTCGTTAGTTTTCTTGCTTCCCTTAAGATGATTTCTATGTGTTAATAGAATTAATCGATCCATGGCGTAAGGCAACTATAGATATTTGATATATTAGCCACTTACACACCCTTCCCTTGGGGGACATTGCACGTGAACCCTACAACCGCAAATCCCACCTATTTAGAGGTTCACGTGCTCTGCAGGGTTAAAGTGGCAATAGATAAGCATTACCACCCCTTAAGTCATGTATTACTGTGCGGTTGTAGATTTAGATCATGAGTTCACAACGACTACCAAAGGGGCAACGTCGTCGAAGAGAAGAAGACTCGTACTTGTGGGACGAGACACCTCCATTATCAGCGGTATGGTTGCCTATTATACATATATGTATGAATAGGAAGAGGATTCTAACGGCATTTCTGATGCGTCAAGTGACACTCTACCTTCAACTATGCGTCCAGAACTAGCAGGTGAGACCTTTATTTTAAGCTGGAGTTTTCATTGTCCTAGGTCCCGCACACCTATATTCACAGTCGGAATTTCAGGTGTAATTATTTAGAAGACTGAACATTCTTGCAAAGAGGCAAGTGTATTTGTTGGGGACGCAAAGGCATATTATTTTCCGGCTGTGATCGCTAGAGGTGATCCGACCCTTGGCAAATACAGCTCAAAGCCAGCAATGCTCTGAAATGCCTGTAAATCCAGTGCGGCAGCAAGTACGAGCAGCGCTGAATTCCGACAGTTAAACTGCCAGCTGCTAGACAACAATTTCCGCAAAGAAATGGTTTGTACCCTTCAATTACTTACACTTTGAATTAGGAGTCCTACTAAGGCTGCCTTGGTGGCCGAAATGTGGACGACTTTGTTAAACGCATTTTTTATGCAATTTTCGACAACTCCGTTTCCCTGGCAATAAACTTTAAAGGACGAAAAGGCAAAGAGGCCTTATCAGGATCAAAGGTGTACGAAGTCATTACAGGTAAGTTATCAGATTTTTTTACCAACTATGTAGATCTATACGTAAGGTGGTGTGGTGGCGGAAACATAAACTTATATGACCTGGAGGCATCATTTATAAGGCGCCTTAAACGGTCGCTCGACGCCGCCGGCAAGAGGGTCCAAAGACACCCATTGGAAATCCCTTCTAATGGTTGGTTTATTTATTTAAGGTCTAACATACTATCTACTTATAGATTTCCAACATGCTTTTACAACGTCCAGTCCACTTCCCCGCGAGGATAAGCCGCCTACCCTCTGAATGTACATATCCCAGCAACCTGAATTGTACATATAACAAGAACTTTAACCTTTTTTGTACCTAGATTATTACGAACGTTTTAAAATACAAATTTTTCTATTTACCTATGATATGTGCGTTTACATATTCCTTACGTCATTTGGGGACTGGTTATATGCGATAATAGACATGTGAAAAGATGGTTACGTAGTGGGCGGATGCAGTAAGGAAATATTAATGGGCATGGCATATATATTCGATTTCAAGGGGGTTGCGTACGAAGTAACGAAACCTCTTTCGTCTACGGCGGCAAACCTCGACAATTCGATATTAGTAATATATTGACAAAGCGGACAAAGTCGATAAACAGTAAATATAGGTATCTCGACATGTCAATATCCGGGCGATATAAGGTGAATATAGGCATGCTATTAGGGTGAAAAACCGGAGGATGCACTGAACTTACAAAAAAACTTAGATAGCCTGCAAACATGGTGTGATGAAAGGCTGCTGAAGCTTAATTTCAAAAAATGCCAAATCATCCGACTACGGCCTAAGTACAGAAGGATGATTAGGTTTGAATAACAGTACTTCATCAGTTGTCACCAACTCGAGGTGGTAAATGTTCTAAGGACTTGGGTATGTAGATAACACCATTTTTCAAACCATCGTCGCACTGTGCAAATATAGCAAATAAACCTATGTGTATCTTAGGAGCAATCAGGAGCTCCTTCGTTAATTTTGACGAAGAGCTTTTTGAGCGCGTGTTTGGAACATTAATCCGGCCGGTCTTGGAATATTGCGATCAGGCGTGGCGCCCCTGAACAAAACATGACTACGCTCTGTTGGAGAAAGTTCAACGGAGGGCGGCGAATATAGTCAGTGGATTGGAATGCCTACCCTATGAGGGCCGACTTGAAAGACTTACCATTTTCCCTCTCTCTTATAGGCAATACAGAGGGGATATGTTCTTAATCTTCAAATTTGTCAGAGGAATTGATTGTGTTCTTCAGATGGCCGACTTTTTTGAATTGTCAAACATGACAAATCTCCAAGGTCCACAATACAAACAGAAGAGAAACAAAGCCAAAATTGAAGTGCGGGCCAACTTCTTTTCCCAACGGGTGATTGAAGAATGGAACAAATTGCCAGCTTCGGTTGTTCAGGCTGAAAGCGATGAAATGTTTAAACGAAGACTTAATGAACTCTTACTAGTCGAAACCAATGACCGATAAACTAAAACCACTATCGCCATGTAAAATTTGTATATTTTGCTAGCGTTTATCTGTAAATAGGGGTTTAAAAGGCTTTGCCTATCTCCCGTGTATATACTGAATTAATATTCTCTTATATATTTTTTATATTTATATTTGGTAAGCACTGGCAAGGCACTGCCTAAACAAATATTGGTAACGAAATAAAGTTATGACAATGTATGCAGATAAAATTTAACAAGTACTAAATAATGTAGACAGAACTTGTCCTGCTAGGTCAACAGTTAGCAAGGTTTTGAAATTAATGGTGAACTAGAAAAATAGGCAGTGAAAAAAAACTCCTACCATAAAAATGGAGGCAGAGTTAAATAGGCCTTCATTTTCGAATAGAAGGTAGGAGAAAAAACTGCTTAGGATGATAAGGTCAGGTGGTAGAGAAGGGTAATACTGCAGTAGCATTTCAGAATGAGATAATGAAACGTCGATATGATACGTTCTTGTTCACTTAGGCAGATGAAACGAATCTCACGAAAATGCGTCAATGAACTTAAGTCCTCAGCATCTTAGAATCCAGAATTGAATTCTGATGAGGGTAAGCATCCAAATAAACAGCAGCATTTTAGACTGTGGACCACCGAATGTGCGCTTCCGAATGACTGCATCGTTTGGATGACTGGAAACATCATGGTTCATGGGGGACTCGAGGAAGCGAAAATATAGTTTCAAGAGGGTCACTTAAATTCCCGATGGTCCTTTCTCCGAGTCATGAGGAAAGCTTCTGAGAAAAGATGAGGAAAATAAAAGGTTAATATAATCAGTGTTAAGATAAATGTGCATTCTTTGCTTGAATGCAGATAGACTAGTTAACGACCTCATTTCAATTGGCAATTTATTCCAAAGAAAACTATACCTAGAAGCAAAGAAGAGAGAGCGTTTCCACGTGGGAGGATGCAGGGGGAAGTATGATTAGTGCAGATTTTCTAAGGTTATAAGACAAACGGGGGTAATGACAGAAAGCTTGGGGAGAGTTGAGCTATTATTAAGTCGGAAAAGGAGACAAAAGCCTGATTCCAGTCTCCTTACCCAAATAAATTTTTGTTTCGTTAGCTGGCATCTTGTTGAGTAGGAAGTAGTTAAAAGAGTCGGAAATAGGAGTTTTTTTGTAAAATTTCTTTTGACATTTTCAATTTTTGAGTGGCTAAATTCGTTCATTAAACCGAAGAACAGATGGCGAAATTTAAGAATTGGAAGTACAAGCATACGATAAAGTCTTAATTTAATTTCTGTAAGGTAGAAATTATAAGAAATAAAGCCGCAAATCTGAGCATGAGGCAAAAGATCTAATTTATTGGTGAAGCTTAAGCCCAAGTCCTTGATGCAGGAACATGCAATCATAGGGCATCCCTAAAAATAAGAGATTGCAGCAGCCTTACAGACCCAAAACTCATGTAGCGACACTAAGAAGGTGACAACTTCATTAGCCATGTGGAGCTCCCCGCCGAACGAGCGTCTAAGTCCGAATAAATGTGTTCTAGGCATCGTTCGGTCGTAGAGTTAGAGAAGGAATACACGTATTTGAGGTCATCAGCATAAATAAAAGATTCAGAATGTTTAACTATCGATGAAATATCATTTATGTACAGTAAGAACAACAAAGGACCTAATACGGTACCTTGAAGGACACCACTAACAATCGGGGTAGCACTTGAGTATGAGGATCCTACTAAAACATTTTGCTCTTGATCATTAAGGTATGATCTAATAGAGTCAGTAAGGGGATTACCAAATCCTATAGCTTCTAGTTTAGCTAGAAGTCGTTTATGAGGCACTTTATCGAATGCCTTACTAAGATCAAAATAGATAAATACCACAGACAGATGATCATAACGAAGAGAGGTTAGTAGATTTAGAAAAGACATGTGGCAGGTTTCACAAGAGTGGTCCGGTAAAAAGCCATGTTGGGAAAAGTTGATAATTTGATTGCTTTTTCAAAAATCCGTGCTTTGTTTTGCAATTAATTTTTCGAAGAGTTTAGCAAGAGAGGGAGTTTTATGAACACCACGATAGTTATGAATGTCAGATCGGGAACCAGATTTAAGAACTGGAATTATAATAGAAGTTTTTCAATAATCGGGGAAGAAACCATTTCGAAAATACTGAGAAAAATTTGCTTAGTAAAGGTGGAAAATCCCTTAACTGTTTAATAAGTGAGTTTGAAATTTTATGAGTTCCAACCGAGTGTGACTTTTTAGGTGAGCTATTTCTTTTTGAAAACGTAAAGGTGTGAAATTAATGGTTGTTAGAAGTGAATTTGAAAGCAGAGGAATTGAGAGAGTGGGGCTAGTTTCAGTGATAAAGTGGTTGACAAAAAACGAATTCAATAATTCTGTTTTGCCCAAATCCTCTGCAACGAATTTTTGTTACAGTAGAGTAAGGGCGGAGTTACATTCAGACGCTTAGCCGATGACCAAACATGGAAGATATGAGCAACAGCTTTGGATGAATTGGCATCACTTAGTGCCCGAGACTCCCTACGCTTATCTCTCACGAGTCTAATTTTCGATGCTAATTCAAATATTTGTGCAATCCTTAAGTGAACTAACAAAGAGCTTTAAGATGAATCTTTCAGTTGCTTTCGTAATTTTTAAAGTCTGTTTTTTGAGAAAATGTGGAACAGTAGAAGAATCTGTATTTGAATTAAAAATCTTAAACGGGATTAAAGCCTGGATTTGTTCTGTGAGGCTCTGCAATAGATCACGGAAAAAGTTTGGATCGTTGATTGTGAATATGGTATGCCAATCTAGAGTGCTTACGAAATTATTTATCATTTCATGGTTTGTGTTAGCAAAGTCGAGGTTATTGCATTTAACCTCAGGCTTCGGAAGAAGGGGGACTGGAAAACAACAGTGAATTATTGCGTGATCACTTGTGAAAAGATCATGATGGAAATTCATAAAGAGAGGGTGGACATCATTTGTAAAAATTAAATCTAAAATGTTGTCCTTTTTAGTAACTGATCTGATCAGTTGGGACATGTTTGAAAAGTTAATAATATCGACCAATTTCTGATGTTTTGGTGGAGAGGAATTTGCCTACCAGTCAATGTCTGGCAGATTAAAATCGCCTACGATTGCTTTGGCATCAAATTGAGTCTCTGCAACTTTTTTCAAATAGTTCACAGAGCTCGTTTTCATTGACAGAATAACACTTAGGATTATAGACACAGCCAAATACCGATTTTTTTATTGTGCGGAAGGACGACTGAAGCAAAGCATACATTTTCAGAAGAGGACGCAATGCTCAGCTGAAAAGGGAAATGTACAACGGATGACTTAATATAAAGGAGGCAACCACCACCACGTTTTTCATCGCGGTCTTGTTGGTACAAATTAAAATTATCTATACCAAGCGTCAAGTCAGAAATAAGAGAGTGAGCCCAGGATTCAGTGATGCACAGCACATCTGGATCAAGCTCAAAAGCTACTGTTCTAAGCTCAGCCATCTTATTTACAACTGATCTCGCATTGAGTGAAACTAAGCTGAGCGTATTCCTGAGCTGCAGGTTACGTTTATCAGTATTTATAAAAAAGGAACATTTGGTGGCGGAGGAGAAAACTGGAAAGAAGAAACGAAATGTGGCAAAAATTGCTCTGGTCTACAATTTGTCGAAATGTTACTGTTAAAAGAACTGAGATTATTGTACAATGGCATATTTGGATGTAAAGAATGGAAGGGAAGGCTATATTGGGGCGTGGGAAAGATAGAGGGTACAAAGAAATGAGATTTTGAGGGAAGTAAGCATAAATTGGTGGAAAACGTGCATTTGAAAAAGGAATAAATGATTTCGAAAAACTGGTAACCTAATTAGAAGGGTTAATATTTTGGGGATTGAAGACACTTTTTGGGTTTTGAAAGCTGTTAACGTAAGCGTTCGTACCTGTTGTAGATGCTGAAGTGTTAGCAGGTTTCCCATCGGTAATGACATTATTGATTTTAATACCTGGCTTAGCCAATGGTTCAGATTTACTAGGAGTTTTCTTAGGTTTACTGGATTGAGCAGCTATAGCAGGCGTGGTTTGCTTTGGATGGGAAAGAAGTGGTGTTGACACGATTTGACTCGAACCAGCAACAAGGTTAACGGGTGAAGATTCAGCTGGAATCAAAATTCCTTTTGATCCGGAGGGCCGTGGGCTTGCATTAGCTAGAGGACCAACCTCTGAGTTAACTCTTGGTATTGCAAGTGTAGACCAAGGCTTCTCATTTGCTAATGAGGGTGAAACCCGACGTTCCATTGGGGTTTTATCCCTACAGATAAACAACTTGTTTTTTTTCAAATATTGATCTGAGTGCTCATGCTTCGAAAAAATAAGGTCCAATTCAATCGCCCAAAAAATTTTGACCAGAATTGGCGGGTTTTTGCTACGGGAAGACAGCCTTTAATCTTCAGCGACTTTAAAGTTAAAGCTGCATTATCTTACTGTCATCCAACGTTTTGTCATCCGCCCTTAACTGTGAGAGGAAGGATGAATTCGGGAGGGACGCTAAACGACAGGAGTTTAATCCGATCTTCTTAGAATTAACCGACAGTCACGGTATATATTCAATCAAGCCTATTCGGCCATTTCCTGAGTGCATCCACTGACGTCATGAGTTGCCTTGTGAACGGGAACTCAAGCTCGTAGGTTTCAGCAAACCCATCTTTGTTCTAGATTATGTACACTTATATTTTATGATAAGTTTAGTCTGTAGGCAATAACGTGCCTTTAATTACGTCAATTAAAGGCACGCCGTACGTTCCTTCCCCTTCTGTTTTTCTTCGCAATTGACGGTAGCCGGGACTACATCATCAAGTAGGATAAAGAACAGAGTAAATGCCAATCGTTGGTAAATTATTGATGATCAGGTCTAGAAAGTCAATTATTGGTATATTGCATAACCTTTTTTGTGAGATAGGCTGCGTCCTGACCGAGTTTCTTTTGAATCCTTGTTGGAGACATCGAAATCGACATTTCCCCCTATTTTTCCCAACATTTCATTGATATCATTTTTCACATATCATTTAAAGTTCCGTTTACAAACATGCCTATTCATTTGTAACATGAAAATGAAATTTTGCTTAGAATGAAAGAGTTGTATAGCGAAAACTTGACACACGAGAGTTCGACCGTCGATTTCGACGAGGTCCACCGTATGCTCCACACCAGGTGGTGCAGGGACGGTGACTTGCGCGTGAATTAGTTTTAAGTGATAGTAGCCTTGCGCTGCAGCTACCGCACTCTCTCCTCCTCCCCCACCTGAGCCCGGTGTCAAGACAGAGTCAAGAAGACCGGAGATGGGAGAGGGCGCAGGTGGCTGGCGCGGCCGGAGCCGCCCCTGGGCGTGCCAACACACCTGGCTCGGATCCCACGGTGTGGGAGTGCCATAAAGGCCACATTAAGAAGGAGCCATTGCAACCTGACTCTCAGTCCGCCAGTCAGCCACTCCACACAAAACACACATTGGGCTGGCCACGCGGTCCGAGCGAAACTTAATGCAGCAGCGGAGAGCATAGGCAGCACGTCAGATGAACGCAATAATGGTTGCATGGGCGCGTGTGCCATCAGTACTCGAAAAATGGGCAAACAATGCTTGCGCGAATCATTCAATGTAGTTAACGAATCGCATTTCCCAACAGCCCAGCTTGAGAAATCGCGATGCGAGTACATCTAGTTACCATACGAATATACTACGGGTGTTTTCCTCACGATAGAATTTCTTAGGAATTTTCCGCTTGCAGCTAATTTTACCTTTTTTGAACAATTTTATCCCAGTTTTAGTTGATTTACCATATCTTCAAGTTCAGAGTTTTCACTCCAACCTTCCCCTCGAAGAAAAATTGTCAGATGTGGAGCTTGTAGATGGGTCTCTTGAAAACTGTATTATTTTTAGATGTATACGCTACAATAAGCATTTTTCTATGGCCAGAAACATAGAAAGGCTCCAGCAAAATACGAAAATATACTTTTATTGCTGGCTCCTGGACAAATTATACGATTCACAAAATGACTAATTTGTCTTTTACTAAACTGTAGAAACAACGGTAAGGACGAAGTTATTCGCGAACATTTGTCTACCTTGTTCGTCACCTGCCATGGTTCACTGCTCAAAGCTGTTGCCTCCCTTGTATGAACTTCCAACCTGTTTCCCCAGATATTATGGTGGAGTTCTCTTGGTTGGAGTTGGTAGTTTTGCCTTGAATATGTTCCTAGCTGCACGTGTCGTGCAAGGTCGCAAGAAGTGGGACATACAGGTATCCACAAATCAGCTACCCAGACTATTTTAGGCCCCACTAATGTATCATCCAACCAATGAAGAATTCAACTGCATTCAGCGAGCGCACCAGAACTAGTAGTGTTTCAATTATATTTTTCACTTTAGTCTCGAATCTCTGCCATTTTTCCTGATGAGTTTGTTTGTTGGCGGTCTCCGGTGCCCCGTAAGTATTTTCTCCAGAATAACCTTATCGTTTAGGTGGGTGCTGCTGTGGTTGGTTCCATTTACCTTGTAGGACGAGTGGTTTACTACCATGGATACACGAGTGGGAGTAAGTTTTTCTTATAAAAGTTCCATTTCGCCCTTTCTCCAATATGACCACTTTCCTGGATTGTTTAATATTTGGTGATTTTTCTCCCCTCTGCATTGCAGTGTGTTGACAATAGATAAAAATGCTACGCAAATGAGCTAGTAATAGTTAAATACAGCAGTATTTGATTTGTTTTGTGCATTGTAGTGACGAACTTTTAATTGTACGAATGTGGTCATGCCCGATCTAGTTGGCTTCTGTTCAGTCCAGCATATTGGCAGAAAATATTGCTTCGAAATGTTGCTTATTGCATCTCCAGCGGAGATTATCTGCGCCAGCAGATCTTCAGAACTGAAGCCACGTTAAAAAAAGACGGGTTTGACATTGAAGGTTCGAAACACATTTTTGTTTGGATTGACTGTTCAGCCACGTTTTGAGTTATCATTTTCTTCGCTGCCTCTAGGTAGGCAGTGGTACTGAGTAAAAGACGGCAATATAAACTCATGCAGTGGGTGACGGAAGACTTTCAAATACGGCACCAATCGTCTTTACTGTATGTTCTGAGGGATCCTCGTATTGTTTCGCGATTGCGGACTTTCTCAATTTGGACAAAGTCGGTGTATTACACTCGAAGGATTATCCTCAGGCATCGATGTTTAAACACCTCTGATTTGCACTTGCCGTTTGCGTGCACAGCCGAATATGTATGTTGACGGGACGGATGCCAGTACACATGGATTTTTTGACAATAGGGATGCAGCGACCATCCATAGCACGTCCTAAGGCTTGCAGAAATGGTGAGTAGCATCGGCTTTGCGAGCGCTGTCTTTCTTCTTCTGTCCACCTGAGATAAATTCGCTCAGATTTATTCGTAACTGTCAACTCCTTCACACTGAGAGCTACTTATCCCGGACGAGGCTTCTGGTCAGAAATCCAGCTCCTAAAAGTTGTTATTTCTATTTCTTATGAATGATCCGACTGATCTGACAAAGCATTCATATTTGATAGCGTATTCTGTAGATAATTGTAGCATAATGCTATTAAAACTATCGTCAGCGTATTGGAGGTCAGCTGGCTGGTGTCACAGCCCAAATTGGACATAGAGTAGATTGCGTAGCACCCTTGCGTGAACCAAGTTAATGGTACAGTCGACTATGGTAAATGGACGGCTGCAACCTTGTTGAACGGCAAACTGAATATCAAATGGTGTAGCTCTTAGTGACAGGAAGTCAGGCATGCCGTATACTGCCATATTCTGCCTCAGAACCTCGAGATGACTGGAATTGGAGGCTGCGGCAAATTCTTCAGCCGTTGAGTTTAAGGGTGTTGCTGTGAGAATACTTTGAGTGAATCTATTTATAGCTGAAACCGTTGACGGATCGGGCATACTTATAATGCTAATTGAGAAAACTTGCATTAGCGTCAATTTAACTTATGCCAGGACCATTTTTGCACTTTTCCTCACCTAACTTCTCGTAAACACAGAGGAAAATGAACGAGCCCTAGTGATTGGGAACGGTCTAATCCTGCTGCGTTTGCTCAGTTGCCTAATGGAGCCAAGCTTTCGACACTACACTCGTTGACATCAAATGGGGTATCGTCTTCTCCGACTGCCTTTGAATTTTACAGCTACAGTATTGCTTAGATGGAAAGACGAGTCACACTATTGTGTAGACTGGAGAGGAACAAAAGTCGGCCGCAGTGGGAAAGGGTTGGCGGTGGATTCATTAAATAAAAAAGGATGCTTGCATTGCTTGTGTTAACGCTCTGGTTTGATCAAGTTTGCAGCTATATAGTCACCATTCGTCCCTGAACAGACATTCGATGCCTTTTACCAACCGCTAAGTCGACGACCAATTTGATGGATTTTTTAATGCTTCTATACAAAGGTTGTTATTTCAACCCAGTAGAGTTTTTAGTTATGCCCCGGAGTTTGGCTGCAGGGCCAACTTGATCTGATTTTTCTTTGTGCATAAATTTTCTCAGCTGTACTTGTACTTGATATATCCAGCCTCAATGATGGCCCGAACTGTAACTCTTCACGAGTGGCAATCTGCGACAGCAGATATGGTAGTTCAGCCCATTCACTCCCCCAACAACGGAGACTGAATACCGAAGGTCCAGAAATGTGTGGAGCCTAGTTTTGAGTTGATTCCCTCTTTGATGCCTTCAATTGGGTAAAAATGCTGTGTCGAAGGCAGTAAAATTGAGCTTGTGAGGTAAACAACGAAGAATGTGCCCAAACCACCTCGGTCGGCTTCCATGGATGGCCTGGGATATCCTTGCGATGTCGCAGGGGCCCAATTGTCTCACTTGAGATGAAGTAGGCGTGCTTCTCTCGAAGGATGGTCCTCAGGCAGTGTCGGTCAAATACCTCTAGTTTTCGCTCATCTTCCATGTGCACAGCCTAGCATTCCCAACCTTAGAAAAACACAAACCGGACAAATGCACGGTATCCGCGAATCTTCGTGGCGATGCGCATGTCGTGTCGGATTCTAAGGTTCGAGAAAAACCTGGAAGCAGCATCAATTCGAGTGACGTCATTACTCTGGGCATTTGGCAACAGCCTCATCCTGAGGTATTTAAAACTTCCTACTTATTAAATCTGGCATCCATCAATCTGTAGATGCAGTTTGAAATCACCTGAGTATTTCCAGTGGTTATGGACAAACTGACCAATTTATCGACTTCCTTCACTGGTGACACCATAGACTGGAAATCAACAAAGCTTCTAGCTAGTAAAGCGTTATCGTCGGCGTCCGGGTGTAAAATCTACACCGTCATCTTCGTTTAGGGCTTTCCCAAGAATCTAGTCAGTTGCGTGGTTGAGCAGATCGGGCGACAATACAACCTTATAAAACGCCAAACCGAAGAACGAACGGATGGAAAAGATTTTTACGAACCCAAACTCGCGTATTGGTGAAGTGGTAATAGGCCTTGGTCATGGCGATGATTTTTGGCCCTATACCATCGAATGTCATTATCCCTCACACGGACCCATAATAGACGGAATTAAACGTGGCGGCGAGTTCCGCAAAAAACGGAATGTAAGATTATGAGTATCTGGTCCACACCTACCACAGAATCCGACTTGTTTGAGCCTCATCGTAGAGTCACACACAGCCTATTCTCGCCTGAGAAGGACAATAACGAGATTATCATGGTAACGTCGATGAGGTTTATGTCGCGGTGATTCTTGCATTTCGTTTTATCTCCCTTCTTGAGTACAGGTACAATAATGCCCCAGTCATCAAGAACCACCTTGTCTCTCCATACTTGCCTCATCACCTAATGGAGCCAAGATGCCAGATTTTAGACACAAGACTTACAGATTGCAGAGGGTATACCGTCCTCTTTGGATTCCTTGTTGTATAGTCTTTGCATGGCATCGGCGAATTCTCCTTCAGAAGGGGGTTCGCATGATACTGCATAAGTTGGAGATGAGTAAGACTCCGCTGCCGAGAAGAGGTAGGGCGTGCTGGGTCGGGCATCGAAATTAAGAACTTCCTTGAAGTGTTCACATCATTGCTCGACCTTGGTCGAGTAGTCGGCAATAAAGCAGCCATCCAAGCCGCGAACAAAGTCACTCAGTGCAGAGGGCTTACCACTAATTTGGCGGACAATTTGGTAGAGTTTTCGAGTGTCACCGACGTTTGTGGCCTGCTCCGTTGAGGTCATTTTTAGCCCAATATTTCGTCCGGTCCTCCCTAGCCGATTTTGCCGTCATCTTTCGGAGTTAACGGAAGGAATAATCAAAACGACCCCGGGCTCAAGCCGTCAAAGCAGACAACTGCAGGGTTTTACGCTTATCCAGTGACCGCGACGCCGCTGGCTATATCCAAGAATTTTCTCGGCTGTCCCATAGACTGATGTTTTCAGTGATGACCTCTGGTTACTGCCTTCTCGGTCAACTAGGGTCGTAAAACAGAACCGAATTTCTCTGCTCAGTGCCTCGGAAGAGCTTGGCTGCTGTATTTCGTGACATCGAGGCGTTTATCACGGGAAATTTCGGGTGCGAATGGGAGGTGAAATTTTAAGCGTGTACGAACGAGAATATGGTCCGATCTATGGCAGTTATCCGCCTTAGCACTGCACAGTGATCTGTTACTCTGAACCAAGTTGCGGAACCTTGAAATGGGTACAATGTAGTTCATCTGGCTGCTTGTATGGCCATAGTTTGAATACCAGGTCAGCAGATATTTGTTGTAATGCTGGAAACACGTGTTCGTGACAAACAGTCGGTTCTTTTCAGAAAATGTCAGCTATCTCGCCATTTTCATCCCGAGGACCAAGCCCAAAGCGGGCAATAAGACCACTGTTTGTAAAGTCATTGGGTCCACTTCGGCCATTCCAGCCCTCGGAAACAAAAAGCAGATCGCTGCAAGGAAATCTTACAACTACCGCATGTGGCCACGAGTAAGAAACTTCTTTATCGTGCTGTTCGGAAGATAAAGTTGGTACGTACACAGAGACGATAGGGATGTTCGTGAAATGATCCGGTCATTAACTGGTTTCCAAGCAAGTATTGTACTGTTCGCTTGTTGCGATAAAGTGATCGCCACACCACATCTACTAGAAAAGTTTCGTGGGCCTCTGTAGGACAGGGTGAAATGTGGGTTGGCTCCCTGGATCTTTACGTTCCGAACGTTGGAGTCAGCAATTCTAACTCCAGAAAGGTCGCAGATATCCACGTACAGAGTTAACAGACGATGGATTTGCAAACAAGGGACCGGAATACCGCGCTGCTACCAGAGTACTATCTCTGAGCCTATTTTCTTTGAAACGCAACTATCACGCCCTAAGGAGGTAGATGGTGACTCTAAGGTCGACTAGGGTCGTCAGCAAGCGCATTTACGAACCCAGTGTGGAGGGACCTGCCTATGCTACCGCCGAAGGCACTGTCACATGTAATGGAGGATGCTGCGAGCAGCTCTGCACACAGCAGGTGTTTTCTACTAATTTCACTTACATTTCGCGGTTACACTTACTTCGACTCTTTCGTCACAAGTTTTCCAAATATCTGTACAAATTAATATGTGCACTGCAGGCTTTTACTTAAAAGCTATTAAACCAGGACGTTTACGTTCACCTCTACCTTCAAAAAGAAAGTCAGGGTATGCTCCATCATCCTGAACAACAGTCCAGTTGTTAGTACTCACTTGCATATTGGCGACATTGCGATTTTTAAGTTATCTAAACGTCTCTGTACCTTTTGATTGGCGAAATTATCTTGAAGGAGAAGAAGGCTCCTAGTCCAGAATCCCGTAAAAGAGTTGAGGGGACTCTTCAAGCCGCCTAACTGGAAACTGGTCTGCACGGTCCATAGGTGCCGGCCAGTGGAAGATCGGCAACAAAGATTAACTGCGGAATAAACACCCTTACATGTGACGAATAAACATCGTAGCGGCAATTATACCAGGGCTTTGTAAACCCCATGAAGTCCCAGAGCGCGGACTGAACTGTCATTGACGACAATGTTTTACCACTGCTGCCTGCGGGCTCAATGAGCCAAAATACTTGAAGCCATAACCTCTAACAAACGATCTGGTCTGCTTCCAGGATCCCGGCATTACCGAGGGGCCCCAAGACACCGTCATCATAAGGCAAGATCGAAGCCGTGTCAAGTACAGATAAGTATTAAAGTGTCCTGTGGTCACTTAATTTGTGAGCGCAACATGAATAAATCGGTAATGCTGCCTCTGACGCAGTTGTTTTTTTACTTTCCGCCCAACCTCATTTACCGACGACGTTAAGCCTTTCTCTTTCGAGTGAAATGAACGGTGATTTTTACTTCTGCATGTATTCCGTTTCGCCAGCGGTTTCATAACCTGTATTTTCTTTTTCGTCAGATCCAAAGAATCGCTGTAGGGGAGCCTTCGGTTTCTTCGCACTGGCCCTCCTCATGCTGAATATGTCAGTCACTGGCGTCCAACATTTAGTTGCGAGCATGCGGTAATTTTCCGTTTTCCAAATTCTTCGTGCGTCCTGACCTTAAACAGCGTGAGTTAGGTTTTCTGGTAATGCACATGGGCCTTCGCGGATTTTAAAATTTTAAGGTCGAAAATATAAGACCTGAGGAAAAACACTGGATAGTCAGTTTTTACAGGTTTTACAACCAACGGCGTCTACTTAGCATGTCTAGGCATGTAAAGCAGGCAGTTCGCCGCACAACTTATTTTCACTCGTGGGGCTTGCATCTCTGTGTACTTTAACTTTAGAGTCCTCCAACATCTCCTTGTTGACTGCTGCTTTGCTTGGATAGGCACACACTTGCTGTTTAAGACTTTAGAGACACTAACAGACCGGTGAAATTTGATTATTCCGAGTCGTGCCCTAGATATCCTCAGTACCTTCTTGGTTGATGATGGAGCGCCTGTAAACAGTATCACGAGGGACGTACAATAACAGGTTTTTTGGCAATTTTTTTACTTTTTCTTTAGGTTTTCTTGAAACTCATTCTGGTGGCATTTCGTACGGTTTATAACATATCAGGTTAAGCCACATTTGAATTATTTTTCCGGTACGCAGAAAGTCATTTAGTTTGTAGGAGAAGGTTTAAGTGGCTCTTCCTGACTTATCTACCAAACCAAACCCATACTGCTAAGGCCTGTGATGTGCATGCGCGTACAGATTTTGTCGAGCATTTGATTCTACCGACGGGGAGTGTCCCCTTGCAATCGCTGGTGAGTTTTGTAGATTAGGGCCGTAAGACAAGGTGAGAAGAGCAAACTCCTTGCAACCATTCTGCGAAACGCTACTTCTACCCATCGTTTCATTTTGTTACTTGGATGCTTATGATCGATTTTTTTTTCATTCAGCGCCGGTTCATGCTGCCCTATGTCTCGCTAAGCTATGTTCTTGCCCGAATGACGAGCCGACCGGAGGATTACCAGCATTTTTTAAACTTAGTCCTTTTTGTGTTTGACGTAGTTTCAGATTGTGTAAACGAATACTCATAATTCGCTGCTTTTGTTTCGTTTGTTGGGCCTTTCCTCGTCAGGGTTACATCTGCAACCTGAAAACACGGGTTAATTTGCATCTGCTCCTGGGCGTTTCTATAAGAGTTTAAGGGGCATTTAGGTTTGGTAAGCTTGTACAGATGCCCAGTTTTATCGAATGTCTCGTCCACTCGCACTTTGTTAACCTCGAAATTTCATTTTTTCACTGCTATTGGCATTGATTCCATTTTAAAAGATGCTGAGCTCCTGAGCCTTAACCTTTGGCCGTCTTGATGACCTCTAAATTTGTCAGCTCTGCACACTTTCGGCTTTCTGAGCTCGACCGTGATGAGCCAGGTCGTCGCTGCTGTCGCGAAATGGCTGTCCGACATATTTCTCCAGATACCTTCTCGACATCTGTTCACTTCAGCGGGCACAGGGCGACCGACAGCTATCCTTCCTTTAACATTCGGGGACCATGCTAAGTGCTGAGGCCTTATTGTTGCTCTGGTAGAAAAAGTTCAGTCAGAACGGTGTAAACGATTGGTTCTAAACAGGGGTGATATCAAAAATCTGTAGCTTTCAGTGGCCAGCAAGACTAACTTATGTTTCTTTGGTCTGGCAAGAGGGATCCGACTACAGCTTTTCTGTCCGGTAGTAGAACATGAGATATAACCAGAACCACATCATTTTGGACGGAGCGGCTTTAAAGCGACAGGGCGAACAATCCTCGAAAATGGGCAAGGTGCTTGGTCGTTGTAGAATGCCATGGTGAAGTGGTATCAGCTAGACTGCGATAGGTAACCAGCGTCAGGATCGAAACGTAGATTTACAGTACTTTTGTGGGAATGCTAGGGTCGGACGTATGCACGTATCGTCAAAGCACAGCGACGGAGACGTTTACTGCACTACATGAGTTCAAGAACTCAGCCTCTGATCAAGGCTGCTACCTTTTATTTTATGGCTCGCTGCTGGTGGTCTTTAAAAAGTGAGTGGATAAAGAGCTATTGAATCACTTGTTCTATTGCCTGGGCGCCTGTTTTATGCTCGACATCTTAACTGGACGGTCGCGAGGCAGTGGAATATGGCCAGCCACTCCTCGTATGCACTGCTTACGTCCATTAACTGGCGCTAAAATCGATTCCAGAACTGCGGCGCTGTTTTTAAGTAATCTATTCTTTTGGAACGTCTTAACAAAAAAGGCCGGAACCAGCTTGTTAACTGGTAACCACTTGGACGTGCTCGTGAGTCCTCCTGGGAAGGCGATGTTCCTTGAGACCATTTGCGTCCGCTGCGGCTCTGATATGTGCACGATTTTATCGGCATCTGTACCGTAGAATCAGTCGGTCATAGCTTACGCCGGGCGTTTGAGAGGTTCTCGACAAGGTTGGACCTCGTTGGTAAATATATGTCTGGAAAACTGCTCTAGATATCCTCTTGACATCCCAAGTCAGCAATGACCGGTTTTCACATCTAGCTAAACAAAAACAATGTACAACTTTAAAATCTGATGATCGGGGAGGGACCTGATAGTTGTAAAGTACCGTCCATTCAGACAAAAAGAGTTGATAAATCCAGAGAGGGCATAAGTGGGCAAACCTAATAGATTACTTCGAGAAAGAGAGTACAGAGCGATCATCAGATCACAACGATGGAGACGTCCGCTGTGATGCATGAGTTTGGAGAACTCAATCCGTCGATGGTGTGGCTTCACTCCAAACTGCAACTTTTCCGGTTAGGGCACGTAACTTGGTTATAGACAGGTGAGTAGGGAAACTTACCATCACTAGTACGTGACCGCCAGTTTTGTGCTCGACCTCCTAGCTGAGTGGCCACAAGACAGGATTTGCCCAGTCAGTCTTTGGATTGTTGTCCTTACGGCCGTTTGTTTTTGATTTCACGCTATAGTCATTTCCATGTCTGCGGCTCATTAAATGTATTCTTCAGCCGTTTTTATAAGAAGGTTGAAACAAAGGACTCAGGATTTTTCCCCAAGGTAGTGGTCGGGTTTCCTGCATGAGGGGTGTTCCAGGCGATTTATTTCGCCATCCGTGGCTCTAAGCATATATGTATATATACATGTCAAACAATCGTATGACATGTATATATTCCTCACTGCACAAGGCATATGACGTACTGATGATCGGTAACGACCGTGAAACATCTGTCTACGTCTTGCCTGTTGCACCTATGGTAACATACCTATAATATATATATATATTATATAGGCAGAATAACTTGACCGACAAAGACAATGGGAGACTGGAATGGCCAGTTCTGGCTTATTAGCCGTCATCAGCCAGCCATACCCAAACCCAGGCGCTGCCGCTCGAGCCTCGAACTCGCGACCTTGTTGGGCAGAAGTCCAACGCTCTACCCTGCGCCACGAGCTCGTTGTCTTGCCGGTTTCGATCAGGGAATATTGACATTGGTAATGGGGGCGCTCACCGATCGGTTACAGGACTCACTCGTCCCGTTGTGCCTTGGGGCTAACTCTCAAGCCCGCCAGCAGCCGTAAAGGCAGCTAAGTATATAGGCAGAATAACTTGACCGACAAATACAAGGGAGACTGGAATGGCCATTTCTGGCTTATTAGCCGTCATCACCCAGCCATACCCAAACCCAGGCGCTGCCGCCCGAGCCTCGAACTCGCGACCTTGTTGGGCAGAAGTCCAACGCTCTACCCACTGCGCCACGAGCTCGTTGTTTTGCCGGTTTCGATCGGGAATATTGACATTGGTAATGGGGCGCTCACGGATCGGTCGCGAGTTCGAGGCTCGGGCGCGGCAGAGCCTGGGTTTGGGTATGGCTGGCTGATGACGGCTAATAAGCCAGAAATAGCCATTCCAGTCTCCCTTGTCTTTGTCGGTCAAGTTATTCTGCTGTATACTTACTGCCTTACGGCTGTTGGCGGGCTTGATAGCCCCAAGGCACAACGGGACGAGTGAGTCCTGTAACCGATCGGTGAGCGCCCCATTACCATTGTCAATATTCCCGATCGAAACCGGCAAGACAACGAGCTCGTGGCGCAGTGGGTAGAGCGTTGGACTTCTGCCCAACAAGGTCGCGAGTTCGAGGCTCGGGCGCGGCAGCGCCTGGGTTTGGGTATGACTGGCTGATGACGGCTAATAAGCCAGAACTGACCATTCCAGTCTCCCTTGTCTTTGTCGGTCAAGTTATTCTGCCTATATACTTAGCTGCTTGCGGGGCTTGAGAGTTAGCCCCAAGGCACAACGGGACGAGTGAGTCCTGTAACCGATCGGTGAGCGCCCCATTACCAATGTCAATATTCCCGATCGAAACCGGCAAGACAACGAGCTCGTGGCGCAGTGGGTAGAGCATTGGACTTCTGCCCAACAAGGTCGCGAGTTCGAGGCTCGGCGCGGCAGCGCCTGGGTTTGGGTATAGCTGGCTGATGACGGCTAATAAGCCAGAAATGGCCATTCCGGTCTCTCTTGTCTTTGTCGGTTCCACCTTATCAACATATGCTACACGTCGCTATGCGACCGCCTGCGAGGGCTCTAGTCTGAGCTCCAGGCACAACGGAACATACATGTTCCTTAAGCAGATCGGTGAGCCCCACACTATCATCATATTCCCGATCACAACCGACAAAACAACGAGCCCGTGGCTCAATGGTAGAGCGTTCGACTCAAATACCAAAGGTCGCGGGTTCGAACCCCAGGTGTGCCACACTTGGGATTGGGTATGACTGGCTGATGACGGCTAATAAGCCAGAAATGGCCATTCCGGTCTCCCCTTGTCTTTGTCGGTTCCACCTTATCAATATATATATATATATATATATATATATATATATATATATATATATATATGATAGTGTTGGGCTTACCGATCTCGCTTAAGGAACATGTATGTTCCGTTGTGCCCTGGAGCTCAGAGTAGAGCCCTCGCAGGCGGTCGCATAGCGACGCGTAGCATATGATGATGAGCCAGAAATGGCCATTCCGGTCTCCGTTGTCATTGTCGGTTCCATTTCATATATATATATATATATATATATATATATATATATATATATATATATATATATGTATATATATGAATAGTTGAGGTAGTATGCATTCCGAGATGATACATGAAGAAAGAAGGCTCGTCGAAAAATCGAGGTTTACCAGTGAGTTTTCAAGCTGGTTACACCAATCCGTCGTCAGACGAAATGAGAAGTGAGAGTTGGGATTGTCACGCTGGAGGGTTTAAGGGCACAGGTTACATCGACAGGCTGACGCCATGGGGGTTGGGGGCCGTGAATCCTGTTACGATAGCTGTCGTATGTAAGGGGAGGTATGCTAGAGTCTTGATAGCAAGTCACGTGGCGGGAGATGCAGAGTCAGTGAGGTTACACTTGGCTGGGCACGGATAAGCAGTTGTTGATTTTAAGGTGGGCGCAATTCAGTGGACCGTGCACGCAGACCTTCGTAATGCGCATCCAGATGGACGTGGCGGTTGATACTGTTTGTGCCGGAGTGCCAAGCTTCGAGGAATTCGCGTGCCTGTTTGGTGCTAGCCATGGCGACCACTTCAGTTCCCTTCCGATTGAAGCGGTGGTCGCAATCAACGGCGTGCGCAAACGCGAGAGACAAGGGATCGCGTCGGCGGATGGCCAGTTTGTGTTCGTTTATACGGGTCCCGAGTCGGCGGCCTGTATGGCCTACGTAAGCACAAGAGCAATTCGCACATGGAATGCGGTAAATAACATTGGTTTGTTGCTCTTTGGGTACGGGATCTTTAACACGTGATAGTGCTGCCCGCAGGGAGGACGCTGGCTTGTGAGCGATGCAGATGCCAAATCGGTCTAATTGTCGGGCGATCGTTTCCGAAATGCCCTGCATGCATGGCAATGAATGGAATTTCCTCGGTACTTCTTCTCCATTAGAGCTCTGATATTGTGGTTGCCTTTGACTTCGGAGACAGTTTTTCACGAAGCTCATCGGGTATCCGTTAGATCGGAAATAGTTGATGTAAATAGGCAAGTTCTTTTTTAAGTAGATACTCGCTGTTACAGTACCGGAAGGCGCGGTGAAAAAGAGCTCGAACGCAGCTTCGTTTGTGGGCAGCAGGATGATTGCTCCCATAGTTGAGGATTATTTCTGCATTAGTCTTTTCTGCGGACACTGCTTACGAGCTTGCCATCACTCAATCTTTGCACCGTGACGTCGAGAAACGGGAGGATGTTGCCTGTCGCTCCTTCGCGAGTGAATTGTATAGCAGGGAAGACACCATTTATACTTTCATGCAGCCGTGCCACTTCGCAGTTTGTTAATGACCACGAAGGTATCATCTACGTAGTGAAGCCACATTTTGGTCTGAGGTTTTGAACCACAGCTTCTTCTAGACGTTGTAAGACTAGCTCGGAAAGTAACCCCGATATCGGTGAACCCATTGGAGTACCCTTTACCTGTTGGTAATGCTTACCATCAAATTGACAATAATTCTTAAGGCAGAGGCAGAGCATGTCTAAAACGTGCTGCGTTGGAATATCTATTGGCGTTTCTTCTAGACGTCGAGCTACGCTCTCAATTGCCAGGTTATGTGGTATTGAGGAAAATAGAGCAACCACATCAAAAGATAGGATGCATTCATCAGGACTTACATTAAGGCCTTGAATTCTTTGAAGAAAAGCATGCGAGTTGCTGATGCTGTACTGTGAACTATTACCTAGGTGCTTTAGGCGTTTGTATAACCACTTGGCAAGGTTATAAGTAGGCGATCGAATGAGTGGCCCTATGATCCTCAATGGTGCGTCCGCTTTGTGAATCTTTGGAAGACCCTAGGCACGTGCGATGCGCGAATCATTGAGAGTTAGAAATGTAGAGTCCGCGGGGCTTATGAGCTTCAGTCTAGTGAGCTCATTCACCTTCTTCTTTACAGATGCAGCCTGTTTTTTTCGTTGGATCCTCAGCAATGGGGATGTAGGCCTCCCTGTCATTAAAGGCTTGATTGGTCTTTTTGACATAGTCAATCTTGTCCATGATGACGGTTGCACCACCTTTGTCAGCATCTAAAACGATGATACTGTCGTCCGACTTCAGGGAGCGTAATCCCTTTTCTTCTTCCATTGACAAGGTTTTCTGATGTTTTCTTTTTCGGAGGAGGCCGGTAGCACAACTGCGTATATCAGCACGCATGTCCTCAGGGATGGATGAGGTTAATAGGAGGGATTCGAGGCCGGCTAAGAAGCTCGTAGGCGCAGCATCGGTATGACTAAACCTTATGCCTTTCGACAACAGGCTTGTTTCGGCGGGGTGAGACTCCTTTTTACGAAAGCTTCACAACTCTTGTAGACATAGTACTGTCGTTGAGGGGATGGAGAAGAGCTTGGAGCTTGTCTTGAAGATCGGCTCGCTTCTTCATACGAGCATCCTTGGTGGTGGCATTTATGCGCTGCAGTACGTTTTCGAAAACATCTTCAGGTAGGGATGATACGCATCGGAACCTAAGGTCAGAGATAATTGCTTCAAATCGACGAAGTCGATTGTGGAAGTCAGATATAATCGTACTCAGAACACGAAATCCGTATTTGCGAGCGAGCAATCTCCCAGCCTCATTGGGCAGTGTGGATTTAAAGCGAAGAGACTTTGGAAGGATGCCATGATCACGACAGCGATGGAGAAAACTCAGCTGTTCAGCTATATATATATATATATATATATAGTAGAACTACGAATTAATCAATATAACTGTTATCAGTGCCGTATCATCAGGAGCAGGTTTCAGTTTCCCAGATTTTACATTCTCGTAACCAATCTGCATCAGAAGCTCGGACGGTAGTCGATGTGGGATCAGCCTGAAGACTGAGGCTTCTGGAAATAAAAACGTGCCTGCACATGCTGAGAGTACTTACGCTGCCGGTGGAGGTCCATGCGTTTTAGTTTGCTGAACACCTTCCTTAGGCGGTAGCTGACAATTCGACTGTCTCAAAAGAGGATTTCCATCACGGTCCCCATGAGGCGGTTGGCGCAGGACAGTGAATTAGGTTCTAGTGAGGCCGAAATGTGCAGCATCTACTATACTCGCCCACCTGGTTCCAGTGGTAAGAAAATTTTATGAAAACCAGAAGTGGGCTCGGGGGCAGTAGCTAACAAAGCTAAACAGACCGTTTACGTCTGCCACACAAAAGCGGGTCTTTGCTAAGGGATAATTCTGATCTCCCGATCATGATAATGTCTTAGAAGCTATATGAAAGGGCTGAAATTCCAGCCTCAATTTCATTCACTTCAAAATAAGGATTCGAGTTATCCTGTCAGTTAGCAACTTTTCGAGCCACACATCTTAGCGCGTCGTTGGACCTTCAAGCGTAACCGCTTTTGTACCATTGGAGAATGCGCTGACGTGACACGGGGTGGGATTTCCTAGTTCTGGCCTCACACTCGTCCGTCCTCCGCTTAATTCGACTGTCCTGGCCTCTCTGCCGACTGGTGGTTGAACTGGGTGCAGTGGCTGATGGAGTTAAAAAGTTCGTCTACGTGTGCAAAACACGATCTGCCCCCACTGCATGTATCAGGATACGCCAAAAGGTATGCTTCTTACTTTCTTGAGGTGTGCGTGTTCTGTCACGCGACTTTCCCCCACCATATCGGCGATGGAAAATGGGATTACACTTTACCTGCAGGAGAAAACCATGGTGTTACTAGGTGTCATATATGTGACTGTAATGGATTAGGCTCATAGGTAGCCTAGGGCGTTGTATATGGGCTGGTGGGGTTAGGTGTGGTGATGGAGTCTGCACTTTATGGACGACTGAACATCCTGAGGTAGGTGAGGCTGGAGTGGCAGATTTATGTTGAAGCTCCTAGCCCTGGTTCACGGGTCTTGCGGCAGTCCGCTCCCACTTGCGCCACTTAGTTCGCCGCTCTTCGTCGAGGCAGTCGGCTCACGTGATGGCCGGGCAGACGCTGACATACACCGTCCATCTTGCACTCCTGCTGGGACCACCCGAGTCTTGGCACCATCCTCGCGAGTGCTCGAAACTAATCAAACATGCGTCATTTCGCTGATTGGCTGCAGGCAACAAATGACGCACTGGGGTCAAGTGGTTTCAACAGCGGAGCCACGATAGTTCGACCGTCGATTTCGACTATGTCAACTGTACACTCCACAGCAAGGTGGTGCAGGTATGGTGACATGCGCGTGATTTAGTTTAAACTGATAGAAGACTTGCGATGCATTTACCGCACTCTCTCCTCCTCCTCCACCTATGCCCGGTGTCAAGACAGAGTCAAGAAGACCGGAGATGGGAGAGGGCGCATGTGGCTGGCACGGCCGCGGCCTGCAGTCCCTAGCCGCCTCTAGGCGTGCCACCAGACCCCCCATGTTCGGCATTTTTTATGGGAGCGCAACCAAACTAACGCCCGCCTTGACCTGATTTGCCCCCCGTGTTGGCCCAACGCATCTACCACGTGGCCCGTTTAGGGGGCAAGCAGCCACACACAACCACAGCAGCAACTGGCCCGAGTAGACCGCTAGCTACAGCTGTGTGCAGAGCCTCTTGTAAGCTCTTTGCCTCAGTCAAAGCTTGTCTTACCTTATCCGTCTTCCCTGACTTCTGATCTGGGAAAGCTTCATGTTTTCTTTAACCCGACTTCGACATTGGTGACTCCGAACAAACGCCACTTCTTCCAAATTAGGTGTTGACAATGGACAGCTTTTCATCTGAAATCCAGCATATTTTGGCACCTGCTTCTGGTTCTCATAACGCCGCACAACTCACTCAAATGACCGAACAGTTGATGAAGATGTCCGGCATTGCCAAGCCAAAACCTGCCGCCCTCTCAAAATTTGCCAGTTACTCCTGTGTCTCCCCTGTCACATCTGAAGGCTGAGTTCACACAGCTTGCCGAAAAGGTAGCTTCTCTACAAGAGCCAACAGCCTCTTCATCCTGGAGCCCACCTATTTTAACTGCCCGGCCTCTCCAGTCATCATCGTCTTGTCCCACCTCAGCCGTCACCTGCTGGTATCACATTACCTTCGGTGCCAAAACCCGTCACTGCATCTCTGTCTGCTCCTTCGGCGCCCAGCAGAGCAAACGAGTAAAACGGGTCAGCCCGAGGGTCAATGCGACCAATATCACTGAAGTCTCTAGTCCTGTCGTACCTTCTACGTCTGCAACAGCAAGAGTTGCAGACGTTTCCTGGCTGATACTGGTGCTCAACTGAATGGTATCCCTCCCACAATAGCTGACCGTCACTGCCCCACCCTGGCCTCTTCCTTCAGGCCGTAAAAACCTCACCAAGTACCACCTTCGGTACCCGCTCCCTCTCCCTGGACATCAGTCTCCACCGCGTCTTCTCTTGGGTCTTTGTCGTTGCTGACATCCTCTGTGCAATCCACGGTGCAGATTTCCTCGCTGCTTTCTATCTTATGGTCGACTGCCACCACTCCCGTTTACACGACCAAACCACCGAGTTGGTCGTCCGAGGAACCCATTCTTCTGAGGTGTCCCATCAACTAGCTTTCCTGGGCCCTGTACATGATAGCCCATTTCGGCAGCTCCTTGGCTCACCCGTCGCAACTTCAGCATCGCTGGTACACCGCGCGACGTTGTTCACCACCTCCAAACGACTGGTCTTCCTGTATTTTCTCGGTCTCGCCGTCTTGCGTCTTGTCGCCAAGGCTAAGTTGGAGCACATGCTTCAAATGGGCATCATCCATCGATCAGAAAGCCCACGGGCTTCGCCTATCCACATGGTTCCAAAGACCGCCACTGGTGACTGTGGGGACTAAAGGGCCTTGAAAAATATCACCATCCCTTTGACCGCTACCCTGTCCCACAGCTTCAGGACTTTGCCGGTGCTCTATACGGCAAGTCTATGTTTTCGAAGATCGACTAAGTTCGGGCCTTTCACCAAATCCCTATAGCCCCAGAGGATGTTCCAAAGACGGCCATTAACACACCCCTTGGCCTCTTTGGGTTCCTGCGTATGCCTTTCAGACTCCGCAACGCCTCCCAAACCTTTCCAGAGGTTTGTAGATAGAGGGCTTCATGGCTTACCCTTTGTCTACGCCTATATCAAAAACCTCTTAGTGGCCAGCTCCACTTCCGAGGAACATATTGAACATCTCACAACGGTTTTGACCGCCTTCAAGTATTTGGAGTTGTCCTAAACCCGTCCAAGTGTGTCTTCGGTGTGTCTTCTCTGGAGTTTGTTGGACACCTGGTCGACAGCAACGGTATCCACCCTCGCCCTTAAAAGGTTGCGGCTATCCGTGAGTTCCCACCTCCCTCCTCAAAGTGTCGGCTGCAGCGATTTCTGGGCATGGTGAATTTCTACCATCGGTTCCTCCCTAACTGTGCTGACACCGCTCTGTCGCTCACGAATCTCCTCGCTGGTCGTAACTGGTCGTTTGACCTCACTGCAGACGTCCTCATTGCTTTTGAGAAGATGAAGGCTGCTCTGGCCGATGCCACTCTCCTGACGCCTTCAGCCCCCAATGCTCCCATCTCCCTCATGGTTGATGCTTCCAACGTTGCAGTCGGTGCAGTTATTCAGCAGCACCTTGCAGGTTAAACCCAACCCTTAGCTTTCTTCTCCCGAAAGGTAACACCTACCGAATCACTCTCCAGCACGTTTGGACGGGAGCTGCTTGCTGGCTATCTAGCCGTGAAAAACTTCCGGCACTTCCTTGAGGTCAGGGAATTCAGAGTATTTCACGGATCATAAGCCCCTTACCTTCGCCCTCAAGTTTTATTCCGATAAAATCAACCCTTGAAAGCTTTGCCGACTGGATTGTACCTCGCAGTTCACCTCAGACATCCGCCAAATCGACGGAGTACGCAATGAGAGGACTGACGCTCTGTCCAGGCCCTTTATCGCTCACCTATAGCTTTCATCTGGAATCGACCTCACTGAGATGGCCGCTTAACAACGCCGTATTGGTTCGCCTTGTGACGAGGATGTTTCTGGACTCCAACTCCAGGAGATACCACTGACTACTGGCAACGACACCATTCTATGCGACGTCTCCACTCCATCCCATCCTCCATTTGTGCCACCATCTCTTCACCACAAAGTTTTATCCCTGCGCAACCTATCTCACCCTGGGAGTCAAGCTACCGACAAGCTGGTTTCCGACTGCTTCATCTGGCCTGGGGTAGAAAAGGACTTGAAAGCTTGGACACGGACTTATCGCACCTGTTAACGGATCAAGGTCCAGCGGCACAACAAGGTTCCCATGGCCATGTTCCCCGGCCCTGATGCAAGATTCAGCCACGTTCACCTGGACATTGTAGGCTCCCTGCCTCTGTCTGATGGGCGTTCCTATCTCCTCACTTATGTGGATCGATTCACCCGGTGGCCGGAAGCCATCCCTCTACCTGATGTCACTGCTGCAACGGTGGTCAAAGCGTTCCTCAGTCGTTGGGTTGCCATCTTTAGTGCCCCCTCCACTATGATGACTGATCACGGCGCCCAGTTCAAATCTACCCCTTTTCAGTCTCTCCTCTCCTTCTTAAGCTGTACTCGCATTCACACAACAGCCTATCACCCGGCTGCCAACGGGATGGTCGAGCGGTTCCACCGCCATCCACGCGCCGTGGACGATCCGGAGAACTGCAAGGACCATCTCTCCCTGGTCCTGTTAGGCATCCGCTCCGCTCTCTAGTCGGAGGTTGATTGTTCCACTGCTGAGCTCGTGTTCGGCGCTACCGTTCGACTTCCTGGTGAGATTATCTCACCAAGTCCTCGTGATGTGGTTGAGGATCCTACCAACCTCCTACCAACCTACAGCAATTCATGCGGACTCTCCCCGGTTCCGCCCAGGCTATCAGTCTCCGAGTCTATTTCCGATATGATCAAGTACGCCGGCCATTGGAACCTCCCTACGACGGCCCATTATTGGTTGTCTCTCGAGGGACCTTCCGCATCCAACGTGAAACTCTTGAGGAGGTCCTGAGCGTGGATCGTTTCAAAACTGTTGTCCCTGACACTCCGCTGGACGAGCCCTGTGGTTCCCTAACCTCTGGTACTCCACCTCCCCCCACCCCTATCCCTCCCTCACGCATACTTCCTCTTCCTCTAGCTCCGCATCCTCCAACTGCAACTTCCTCTTCATCAAACTCCAGCCCACAAGTTGCAAACCACACTCACTCTTCCCCTGTGCCTCCTGTATATACCACCCGCAGTGGACGCAATGTACATTTTCCTGAACGTTTTGTTACTCATGTTTTTTTAGCCATGAACCATACCTTTAGCGTCGCTACACGCCGCCTTTGGTCTAGCCTGGGGTTACTGTGGCAGTCCGTTCCCACGTGCGCTGTTTAGTTCGCCGCTCATGGTTGAGGCAGTTGGCTCACGTGATGGCCGGGCAAATGCTGACGCACACCGTCCGTCTTACATTCCTGCTGGGACCACCCGAGTCTTGGCACCATCCTTGCGAGTGCTTGAATCCAATCAACGTGCGTCATTTCGCTGATTGGCTGCAGGTGACAAATAACGCACTGGGGTCAACTGGTCTCAACAGCAGACACACAAAACTACAACAGCAACTGGCCTGAGGAGACCGCTAGCTGCAGCTGTGTGCAGAGCCCCTTGTAAGCTCTTTGCCTCAGTAAAAGCTTGCCCTACCTCATCCGTCTTCCCTGACTTCTGATAAAGGAAACGTTCATGTTGTTGACCCCACGAATTCGACAGTCTCTGTGTAATTGATTCACAAGCGATTGAAATATGCGGTCGCAATTGAGACGGGTCGGCATTCAGTTCCTATTGCTGGTGGTAGGGTGAATGATGGTGATGTTATGCAGGATTCTGGTAACGTCCTCACCGACGTTGCTTGTGGTAACGGTAGTGGTGATGTGTTGTTAAATGAGAGACGGGTTTGTCGTGTAGACATTTCAGTCGGTCCGCAGATACCAACGGAGCCTATATGTGACCGGATTTTCCGTCTAAAAATAGTTGTTGGTTAGAAAAACACCGGTTAAGTGTGTTTACCCGACAACTATCAAAAGCACATCACCAATGACCCCTGCCAGAAGAAAATGAGGGAATTTTCCAGCGTCTATATTACGAGAGAAATACCACGAATGAGAATGTGCACCTCTCGCTTACGGAGGTATACTATCGATCTGTGTCGTTTGATACATGGGTCTCATTCGTGTGTGGCATTAGTAGATGGCGGTTTAGTGTCATCCATTGCACTCAATGTCAATCCAAGGTCGGCTTGAGTAGGACGGGCCGACATTGAGGAATCCATCCTTACAGCACATCAGCGCATTTATCAATGTAATACGCCAGACGCGTTTAAATATGTCACGAAACTCTATTGGTCATGGTTTGGAAGGTTGTTAACTGACGTTGCAACTATTTCCTTCTCATGACCGAAGGCTAGACTGCAATGACTCCTTATGGTCAAATTTATGTCACTCACGACACGATAGTCCGACCGTCAATTTCGACTATGTCCACCGTATGCTCCACGGAAGGGTGGTGCAGGGACGGTGACTTGCGCGTGATTTAGTTTAAAGTGATAGTAGCCTTGCGCTGCATCTACAGCACTTTCTCCTCCTCCCCCCTGAGCCTGGTCTCATGAAAGAGTCAAGAAGACCGGAGATGGGAGAGAGCGCATGTGGTTGGCGCGGCCGGAGCCACCCCTGGGTGTACCACCGCACTTGGCTCGGATCCCACGGAGTGGGAGTGCCATAGAAGCCACATTAAGAAGGAGCCATTGCAGTCTGACTCTCAGTCCGCCAGTCAGCCACTACACACAAAACACACATTGGGCTGACCACGTGGTCCGAGTTATCCTTCCAAGCCACGGCTTTTAACGCACCGTGATAGTTTCAAGCGCATCATATTTTTTATAGCGAGCAAAATGCATTGAGCTGTCGACCTAACTCTCTCCCCCACCACCAAAATTAGACCACCTTCCGAGCCAGTGAGTTGTTTGATGTGGGGCAGGGCGCATTGGCTGACGGGTCGGCGTACCCGTCTTCGCACGCCACAGCACGACCTGGCCCCCATAACGCACACATCAGGATTTACTAAATCAGGGAAAATTGAGGAGCCATCGCCGTCTGACTCCCAGTCCACTGGTCAGCCGGCAGTTCGACCGTCGATTTCGACGAGGTCCACCGTATGCTCCACACCAGGTGGTGCAGGGACGGTGACTTGCGCGTGAATTAGTTTTAAGTGATAGTAGCCTTGCGCTCCAGCTACCGCACTCTCTCCTCCTCCCCCACCTGAGCCCGGTGTCAAGACAGAGTCAAAAAGACCGGAGATGGGAGAGGGCGCAGGTGGCTGGCGCGGCCGGAGCCGCCCGTGGGCGTACCACCACACCTGGCTCGGATCCCACGGAGTGGGAGTGCCATAAAGGCCACATTAAGAAGGAGCCATTGCAACCTGACTCTCAGTCCGCCAGTCAGCCACTCCACACAAAACACACATTGGGCTGACCACGCGGTCCGAGTTATCCCGTCAGTTGGCAACCTTCCAAGCCACGGCTTTTAGCGCACCGTGATAGGTTCACGCGCGTCAGATGGTTTATAGTGAGGAAAAATACGCTGAGCTCTCGACCTCACTCTCTTTCCCCACTTCACAATCAGACCACTGTCCGAGCCGGTCAGTTGTCTGATGCGGAAGCTACGCGCAGCTGCTGGTGACTCGTCTACGTGTACTACGTACACGACCTGGCCCCCCCAAACACAAGCACCAGGATTTCACAGAACAGGGGGTTTAACGGCTTACATCTCACAAGTGTGAGATAGCCAGAGGTCACGTTAAGAAGGAGCCATCGCAGCCTGACTCTCAGACCACCAGTCAGCCACTCCACACAACACACATTGGCCTAACTGCGAGGTCTGAGTGTAATTGTCAGTTGGCAACCTTCCAACCGCGGCGGTTAACGTTACCACACACTCTTCTCCTCCCCCACCTGAGCCTGGTCTCACGACACAGGCAAGAAAACCGGAGATGAGAGAGGTCGCTGGTGGCTGGCGCGGCCGTAGCCGCCCCTGGGCGTACCACCGCACCTGGCTCGGATCCCATAGAGTGGGAGTGCCATAAAGACCACATTAAGAAGGAGCCATTGCAGCCTGACTCTCAGTCCACCAGTCAGCCACTCGACACACACAGCACATACACTGAGCCGACGGCGTGGTCTGGGGTCAGCCACTCGACACACACACAGCACATAAAATGGGCCGACGGCGTGGTCTGGTGTAAGCGTCAGATTGGCAGCCTTCCAAGCCACGGTTTCTGGGAAACCATGATATTCTCAGGTGCGTGATGATTGTGAGGGAGTTGTTTATGTATTGGTGTAGGTAAGGTGCACTGATGTGGCTTAGCCTCCGGTGGTTTACCACAGGTTGTCGTGGAGGCTCGTGTGTCCTAATACTGCGGTGTGTAAATGTGCGGGAGCAGTGAGGGCAGTGGAGGCGGGCGCGTCGACTGTATGTCGGAGCCCCAGGCACTGGATCCCCATGCTCTGTGCGATGGATTTGCAGCTAATCGACCAGGCCAATGCGTGAGTTGAAGTTGCGGGCGCAGAGTGGGCAGGAGAAATCGGGAGAGGCTGGGGGGATGTTATTCATGGAAGTGGGGGTGGCAGTGGCGGTAAGAATGGCAGTAGCGGAGTGTGTGCATGGGGTATCGGTGTTGTCGGCATTGTGGTGAATTCCGCTGTCATGGATGTGCATGTGACCGAATAGGCCCGTGTGATTAGTTAATGCGCGAGGACAGTGAGGGCAGTGGAGGCGGCGATCTCTGCTGTGTGTTGGTGCTCCAGTCACTGGTTCACCGGTCTCTGTACGAGGGATTCGCAAGTGACCGACCAGGCCGATGCGTGAGGGGAATGTGCGGTCGCATTGAAGGCAGTTTAGGAGAGAGTCCCCATCGCGGATGATGGTGGTGGTGACGGCGGTGGCGAAGGCGGTGATTATTGCGGTGGTGGGGTTAACAGATGATGAGTATTGGGGTGTGGTTTCTATGATGGTGGGAGTAATGGGGTCTTCCGAAGGAGGGTTGGCAGAATTTGACTTAGAAGTTAGAATTATCGGATTGTTGGTACATTGCGTCCGAAGATGTCCGACCAGGTTGATTCTCGTGCGGAAGATGCGTTGACAGCGCGGGCATGTTGGAAGGGCCTGGGCATCGGCGGTTATGGTCCGGGGTGCTGGTTACTTAAGTGCCACTCGTTTGGCCTTGGCGGCGGCGATCCAGTTTGCCTCATAGATTGCTGAACCAGTATTCGTGGATCTACTCCATACCGGTATATCCTGGGCGAGGTCCTCCTTGGTCACCAGGTTGATTTGCAGTTGCTTCAGCGAATTCTTCAAAATTTCCTTGTAGCATCGTTTTTGACCTCCCGGTCGGCGAGCACCCGTAGCGACATCTCCGTAGAAAATTCGTTTGGGTAGTCGCTCGTCATCCATTCTCACCCGGTGGCCGCTCAATCGCAGTTGCACTTGCCTCAGCATGGCGTGGATGCTGAGGATTCCGGTCCGCTCCAGGACTTCCGTGTCCGGGATCCTGTCTTACCATCTCAGCTTCAGTATTCTGCGGAGGCAGCTGAGATGAAAGTGATTCAGCTTCCTGGCTTGGTTCGAGTAGACGGTCCAGGTCTCCGCTCCGTAAAGGAGTGTGGTCAAGATGACGGCCTTGTACATCTTCAGTTTGGTGTTCAGGTGAATACCGTGGCGATTCCACACGGAAGCCTGCAGCCGGCCGAAGGCCTGACTGGCTTTGGAGATCCATTGGGCAACCTCCGCATTGATTCTCGTGTTGCGTGACAGCGTGCTTCCTATATAAGCGAAGGTTTCCACATTTTGATTTGAGCACCGTTGACCTTAATTTGGGGAGCATTGTATTCGGTGCTGGGTAGCATTTATTGTACGCCTAATAGACGTGTATGGCATGCTCTTTACCTCTGTCATCCACTAGGTCCAATGCTAGCCTAGCGAGATGCGCGTTGGCTGGTGGAGCGGGGTTTGATAATGGGGTTTGGATTTAGGGTTTTCATCTAAGGTGTTAATGAAGGTCAATATAGCATGGGCTGTCATACAATGACAAGCACACAAGAACTGACCAAGATGGTCTCTCCTATCTTTTTCTACCATATGCGTAATTCTGGCAGTATTTTGAGATAAAGCTGTGCACTAATCCCCCTGTGGTCTCGAAAAGGCCAGCCTTATAGTAAAATTAGGGTTTAAAATATCTCTAACCCAGTATTTAACTGGAAAGAATCTTGATTCATTGACTAGAAGGGCCTGCAACCGTCCAAAGTTGGTGCTCTCAGAGACGGTCCTAGAATCTACAATGCAGCAAAAGTCAAAACAAGAATTTTCCCGCGAATTCAGTAGGTAAAGTAAATGATGCTTGATTACCTGTTGTGCGAGTGTGCTCAATTCATGTTTTGCTAGTTTAAGTCCCAAAGTCAAAAGGTTATCGCATGCATGTTTGTTTCAATTTTCTTCACATAGGCTTTTAGGCTGTTCTATGTAAACGGCCGTACAGTACTGCCTTCGTAACTGCCTGAGATGCTTCTTGCAACTTGAACAAATCTATTCTGCCCTTTCAGGATACCCTCCACATGCCTTCTCTCTGGTTGATACTTTTTCACCGATGCTGCATCCGTAGCATTTGCATAATGGCTATCGCCTCATTCCAGATGCCTGCCTTAAATGCTTTAAGATTGCATAGCCAAGGCACCTTTTCTGCTTGCCACGTGTACAAGCCCGCGCCTTGTGTCTTCTTTGCCCACCGTTAGTTAATTTGCCTGTGGTGGTAGATTGCTGCCCATGCAGGTAGATGCTTTCAACCATTTTAGCTCATGACGTTACATTTCAGGTCGGCGAATGGCTAATTACTGTGAATGCTCTGCACCGTGCTAAACCCCAACTACGGAACTTGCATCCCAATGTGGCAGGGTAGGAAGAAGGGCGGTAAGAATGTTGCCGGAATTCGCTACGCTTTTTGCAAGTGAACTTAGACGGACACAAAAATCCGTATAGTAACTAAGTGGCTAGTCTACATGTCACGCAATCTAGGATACGGAAACGCTCCTTATAAGCCGATAACCAACCTCCCGCAAAGTTAATCAAATTTCTGAAATGCGTCTTCAATTATGAGGGATTACTTTAGTTGGGTTGTGATATTAATCACTCTGCGGCACAATCCCATGATACCTTAAGACACCTCAGAGTTCCTGCTTTTTATAGCACGTCATTTGCACCGCCGGCGAAAAACATGGCGGTAACCGGACTACTTAATTAGTATGCATTATTTCTATCGATTTTCAATGCCGATATAAATTTAAATTCTAAGAAAATAAGTTTTTGTGAACTTAATTACGTAAATTTTCGACGCCGGTTCCCCATATCGTCATCAGACGTGAAGTAAGTGTGCGAAACAGTTAAAATGTAAAACGTGCCCAAAAAATCGATAGTGCTTAGTCCTTCCTGCCAATGGCTGTCAGTGTAAGGGTGAGCATGCGTTTGCATTGGCTGTCGCCTCTTGGATCTTTCTCTCAGGTTGCCTTACACATATGTCTGTTAATGCATGAGTCATCTAGGTAAGTGGCCTCCGAAAATTCTCGACCTTTCTTAGATGGACAGGAAGCAACAATGCGGGTTTCGTCCCAGTCAAATTTGAGCCCAGTTTCCAGTGTAGGCATGGCAACTTGAGACAGGTGGTCTCGCCTCCTTACTGCCAATTTATGCTCGTGTATGCGGGTGGCGGCTGATTTTCCTGTCTGACTACCATAAACCACATTGCAACTGTTACATGGAACCATGTACACGAAGTCTTTTTTATCCAAAAAGCCAACCCTATCCTTAAAGTGTACAAGCTTGTTTCATTGGTTTGTGTGCCACTTGGATTTGATGCTTCCTCAGGTGTCTTTCAACGAGTTCGGACACGTTTTTGATGTATGGGAGTGCTCACCAGTTTTTTGTTTTGGGCGCTTGATCGAAACGATCTACTTCCTAGCCTTTTTTTAACTGCTGTTGTCTCACGCATTGACGCACAAAATCTCTTGGATAACCATTTCTGGGAAAATAGTTTGAACAAATAACTAAGTTCGCCTTGGTAGAGCTATTTACCCGAAAAATGTTTTTAATCTATGGAGTAGGGTGTAACAGTACTCCGTGTGTGAGCGACAGGGTGATTGCCGTGGTAATGCAGGAAAAGTTCCGCAAAAGCTTCTTTTCAGTAAACCGATGTGTGAAACGTCTTTCTCTGTACGAGGGCGTCAAGAAATGGGAGTTTACTGTCAACTTCTCTATCGAGCGTGACGATGATACCTGGCAAAGTTGAGCTAATAACGCTATACAGCATTTCTAGTTGATCCTTTTAACTATGACAAATGTGTCCTCCACATAGGGTTTAACTAGTGGGAAGGCCGTAGCCATTCTAGGGGAAGGGGAGGACAGAGATGGCCTTACATACTGTTTCTTATCATCCTTTCCCTATGAACACCTCTCACCTAACACACACAAACGGATGAACATTTTTGATTTCATGTTTTAAATTTCTAATACGTTTCAACGTTTCCTTAAAACTGCAATGTCTTGAAGAGAAGTTATCGAAAGCAGCGCGTGTGCTCACCAAATCGTCTTTGAATTTGGTTTAAGATTTTAGGAAATCAGCCACTGACTGTGCTTGTGTCGCAAACGGCTCTAACCTTGGTTGTCGGCAAGCTTGCTCGTAGTAAGTAAATCTGCACCTTCTGGATCTTCAGAATTTCCTTACAAGGCACATTTTCCTTCTACGCAGCCCCTGAGATATTAGGCCGAGCAAAGCAGTTAAGGCAGGGAAGAGTTTGCACCGAGAAGTTAGTTTAAAGCGTATACGGTGTAATAGTGTTTGGCTCAGTAATATCCCCTGAGTAGGGTGCTGACAACGCTTTAAAACGAGCTTAAACATTCGTTCGTTAAGTGGCTGTTTAAATGTATGGAGGTTACGAATAAGATGGTAAAACGGTGATAACGTTTATTTGAATAACATATGGCTGGTTCAAAAACAAGGGCCCAAGTTGACATCCAAAGTTCTCGCAACTATGAACATGCAGCACACATTTTACGGTACGACTCCTTCCTAAGGGGCAACGATCCGGATAGGTAGAGGGGAATGCAAATTACGCAATTCTTACACCCCGAAATTTTGATAGACCAGTGAAGATCATCTGAATGACATTTCAACACTCTTTATTCAAATCAACGCGACATGAGCCCCATGCCACAACGATGAAGCGACAAAATCAACGAGTCAAAGAACTTGGCTTTTAGTTTCTACCTGACGACTGACTGACCAGCAGTAAATTGGCCCTCAGTGGCCATCGAGGTTTCTCGCGTCTTTTCTGGTAGCATTTATTGTACGCCTAATAGACGTGTATGGCATGCTCTTTACCTTTGTCATCCACTAGGTCCGATCCCGTCTCCGGTCTTTTTGACTCTGCAATGACATCGGGCCCAGGAGGATTAGGGGAGAGAGCGAGTGCGGTAAAAATAGCGCAAGTCTATTACCATGTCGACAGTTTGACCGTCGGTTGCGACGAGGTCCACCATGTGCTCTAAATGAAACTGGTGCCGAAGCGCTGACTTGTGTGTGAATTACTTTTGAGTGAGAATAGATGTGTGCTGCACATGCCCTCTCTTCCCTCAACCACCTGTTTTCGGCGCCAAGACAAAGTTAAGAAGATCGCAGGCAGGACCGGGCGCATCTGGCTGGCGCGGCGTGAGGTTGCTCAAACGCGGGCCACCACGCCCCCACGTGCGGCATGTGTTATGGGAGCGCAACCCGAATAACGTCTGCCGCGTCCTGATCTAGACCCGTGTTGTTCCAGCGCAGCTACCACGAGACCAGTTCAGGGGCGAGAGGATAATGATACACAGGCACGCTGGAAAACCGAAAAGTGGGAGGTATATCTTCTATTATTACAAACTTAGGTACGAACAAGTCACCATCCCTGCGTTCATCGTTCTTTAGGGCACACAATGAACGACGGTCGAACTCTCAATAAGGTGACACAAGAATGCCTCCTGATGGTATTTCCATGCGTCAGGATGAACACAGGCACTCGTACAGAGATAATTTTACCAAGATAGCAAATGACCTGAGGTCTATTGGGCCACCTGACGCTTCCGTCTCAGATAAACATAAACATTTTCTGGTTTGCAGGAAATGCGGTTGACGTTTAGGGTAACGAAAAAAAAAACTATATCTTTAGGTGAACTGGACAAATGGACATTTTGGATTAAATCAGACTTCACAAATTCTCCAGTGTTCACAACGGGTCTCTAGCTGTATTTGGTCGTCACAGCAGTAAACAAACGGAAGAAAGAAAAGGAGGTAGGATTTTAGCCGACAAATATTTCCGTTTAGAAACGATGGATGATTGGAGATATCTTGAGAGCAAAAAGTGAATCTATTTAACCTAATATGCAAGATGACGCTGGCTACAAAGGGTGGGTCTAACTTTTAATATGATGGCCACCTGTCACTAAATGTCAGTCATGTTGGGGAAATGAAAACGCGGAAGACAAACGCTCAAGTACTGTATTGTAAGCCTTTCGGACATTTATCAGTTCAACCGTTGAACTCGTCGATGTCCAACGTGTACTCCACAACATGGTCGTACAGGGACGATGACTTGCATTGGACTTTCGAAGCATCTACCTCACCTAGTTTCCACCCCTTACCTGGTCCCGGTGTCAAGACAGAATCAAGAAGACCGGAGATGGGAGAGGGCGCCGGCACACGCACTGTGGTCCACCATAAACAAGAACACCACAAAAGAAGGGAGGGGCAGCTCGGATCCCAGCTGAGTGGGAGTGCCATGAAGGCCACATTAAGGAGGAGCCATTGCAGTCTGCCTCTCAGTCCGGGAACCGAGTTATCCCGTCACCTGGCAGCCTTCTAAGCCACGGATTTTTGGCGCACTGTGATAGCTTTAAGCAGCAGGTCACATCATTTATAGTGAGGAAATTGTGCTGAGGCGTCGACCTCACTCTCCCCTAACGCCCAGCATCAGGCCACAGTCCAATCTGGTTAGCTGTCTGAGTGGGCGCAGGGGCTGACGACACAGCTCGACCTCTCCACTTGACACTTACACCAGGATTACAAAAACTAGGGTGGTAGGAATGAGCCATCACTGGGCTGAAGGCGTAGTCTGGTAAATAGCGTCAGTTGGCAGCGTTTCAAGTCGCGGCTTTTAGTGAGCCCTGACTGTCTCAGGCTCGGATCATGCATGCAGCAGAGGGGCCACATAGAGACTGAGCCGAGGATGATAATTCCCTCTCAACGAGAGGTGCTCATTTCGAAGTGCATATTGATCTCTAAACGCATTAGCTATCGTATAGAGTAGGGCAATAAATTAACTGGCACGATAATTGAACGTTCTTGACATCGAAAAGGGAGAAAGAGGAGTTTTTGTTTCAGACCCTAGTGTTCTGTTGCTTTCTGTTGAAGAGGATAAGGGGCATACACATGCCTTTCGAATAAGCAGATAGTGATTTGCACGTTCCCTGCTTAGTAGCCATACCATTCATGCTGTCAGAGATCACAAGCGCGAAGCCATAGTAAAACCTTTTGGAATGAATACACTCTAACTTGTCAGAATAGTCACTTATTCCAAATATATAACATGGCCATATTGCCTAATAACCCCCAAAAGACCCTAACGGATGCATAAGAATAAGCATAAGTAGAATCAGGAATCACTGAAGGGAGACACTGCAAAGTACTTACCCAGAGTCGGTAATTCAAACAAACATTGCCTCGGCAGGACTTCCTTGCGAGGACTGTGACTTCATGGAAAAACCGCACATTCCCTCGAAGTGAGTGGCAGAAAATGGTGCTTGTGAGTCACACGCATTTTCGCAGTCTGATAATATAAATCTTGGCATAACCTGTCGATCATGTTGGCTCACCGCCAGGGAAAGGGTCACAGTATTGGATTAATTCGTTAGAAAGTCGCTTAGGAAGTACAGTTGATGTGCTACCTCATGAAATGTTGCCCGGAATTCTGAAATGTGTTTTCGATTCGGAAAGCTTACTAAAGTAGAGTGGTAGGATTCATTATCGTGCAGCCTTGTCCCCGAATAATTCAGTCAAGCCAGGAAGTTGTCCGTTTAACGGACTTTTTCTTGTCGCTTGCTAAAATGACTACTACTACTAAAATGATTACTTCGGTAGCATGCATTTGTCTCATAGATTTTTGATGTCCTTATAAATTAAAATATTTTTAAATGGAAAAATGCACAAACATATTCTTTTTTGTATTCGTTTGGTTGCAAGTTACGTTGTCTTTAAATTTCATACTTGGAGAAATGGCAGCTTTCAATTTAAAAAGAAGTTTCTAATTTTTTAAGCGCATGAAATGTCTATTCGTAATACATTGTATCCGCCCAGTTTTTAATGTTCCTTATAAAGAATAAACCATGGTCCAAATCAATCACAAAATGTATGAGTACAAAGTGTGATATTGTTCATATCTTAGAGAAATGAGTGCTTTTCATTAGACAAAATATATACAGCACGTAGTTTGGAAACGCGGATTGCAGGTGTGATGGCAAGTCAGACTCAAAATAATTCGGAAATTTAGAGATTTTTTCAAATCAAAATACCCTTTCTTAAATAATAAAGTTTAAAGAATATGTAATTGGCTGCCAAAGTGGTACAAAAAAGATTACTTTGCAGATGTTTTCAATAAAATATATTTAAATTTCTAACAATATCACCTAGAATAATGCATAATATAGAAGAAGGCATTTTTTTGGAACCGAAAACACATTTCATAATTTCGATTAACATTTCATCAGTTAGCACATCTACTGTACAACCCAAAGTCAAACCGGGGAGACAAATACCGCGAGCATGGGGCACACCACAGTCATGTTGGATAACAGAGACTATCTTCAGAAAACTAGAAACGTAACAAGGGGTAGCTAACTCTATGGCTCATTCAGCCTCGTCACCATGCTGACATTCAAAAGCAGTGCGGCGATTTTTTAATGAGGTATTCAGCTTTATTACCAGTACTAAGTTAAATCTGAAAAATGGTATTGATCCAATACCATGGTCACTCCAAGGTGCACAAAATTGGTGCTTCCCTCCGATTCATCGGATTCCTCGAAATAATTTTTCCGACGTCTCAACTTTTCACCCCCGATTCAAGTCCTACAACCACTTCCTCAACTCAACCCTAAGGATACTCAAAGAGGGCATCTTTGTCAAAAAGTTTCACGGCATTTGCTGTTGTTACTTACTGTTTATTGATCTTTATCAGGATCTAGCAGACAAAGCTACAGAAATGCTACTAGAGCGCAAATGCATGAACTAGAGTATCACCCGGAATGAGCCAAAAACACGCAACTCGTATGGCTTGCCTCAAAGGGCAGTTTTTGTGATGGAAGAAGGAACTCGCACAACAGTGTAATTACCGGGTTCGAAACTTACGGTTTGAGCTATTTGGAGGCTGAATGAGAGAACTCGGTTTTAGGGTGAAACCTTCATCGTTATTGATGATACTCAAGTGGCAACCCTCAGAGCAAATTCTAACATAGACTTTACGAACAAGTACATTGCCATTGAAAGCAGGGGAAACGGCCGGTTAGTTTTCCCTGATGGCCGCGCCCATCGCACTGATCGCAGCAGCTTGAAACCCGGAGCGTTCAGGAAGGTGACTAGTATGACGGAAGTACTGAACTTCAACAGTGGCCGGCCAATCAGCTAAATACCTAGTTGTGAAATGGGGTTTCCTGATCACATTTAGATCTACTTCAGTGAACCGACAATAAAGATGATAAGGATGACGTATAAGACACCCTAAACAGGACAAGGGACTAGGAACTCCCACCCAAATAAGAAAGGCGCTCTGCGCATAATTCAAGGAAGGGCAAATATTCTCACATCCCAAAATAAACACTAGCCATAACAGAAACTTAAACAGTAGTCCTAATCATAACCCTAATACTATACTTCTCACCAAACCCCAACCTGAAACCTTACAGTAAACTTAACCATAACGCTAACCTGAAAACTAACCCTAAATTAACTGGAATATGGCATAAAGTGACCTGTATTTAGGGTGTTTCCTGTGCTCAAGTCCTGTTTAGGGGGCCGACACGATTTCTGAACTTCAATAACAGGATTGGGCACGAATGACTACCCACTCAAATTCGCCAACGGTTGCATCAAAGACAAGACGGGAACGCGAATTACAGCAGCCCCGCACATCAAGAACCCCTAGGTAGCACCAGTCAGAAGTGGAGTTGTGCAGAGTGCAGTAACCATTCGGTGTCAAGTGATGCGGTTGAACTATCTGCTGCCACGGCGAGAACGGTCTGGAATCGTTCAAGGGCGCTGGTGCAGTAGCGGACCCAACACTCACGTCGGATAAACAGGAAAAATCCTCTAAATGCGAATGAGCAAACACGCAACAGCAGTGAGGAGGACTGCGACCAGTGCCCAAGTCGCAGTTCACCCGACGGAACTCGGTCACACCTTCAAGTCTAAGGAGGCCGAGATTCTCGCGAGGGTTGACAGTCATGTGAGCCGCGATCTGCTAGAGTCACAGGTTACTGGCTTCCAATGTATTAACAAGTGCAATCCACTCCCCTCTTCATGTACACTAATGACAGCAAGGTAACTAGCTATGTGGGGAGTGCGCAGGCGAATAATGGTCCCACCGCCAATGTCGGTGAGCCAGATGACCGAACAATCATCACGCCAGCATCCGATGCATATTATGAAATTTCAGCGATAAATGACTCTAATGCCGGCCATCAAGCATCGCACCAAAGCGCAACCACACTCAATGAAGGAGGGCTGGGGGAGCCGTTAATTTTCCTAAATATTCCTTAGCATAGCGAACGCATCCTATAAAGACTTCAACTCTCTGTGCGCGAAGTGCCGGTATCTGATGCTGTCTCTGAGGCTGGTTTCGAGCAGTGATTGTCTCTCTTCTTCTTCTTCTTCTTCTTCTTAGCTGCGTCCTGGGACTCGCATTTTTGTTTGTATCGGCCGTTAGAGTCAGGCTTTGAGCTGAGTCTAAGCTGAGTCTGCTTGTACCACAGGCATACTAAATCACAATCTCTCGTCGAAGTTGATTTAAGGGAGAAATTCAAGATTCCCAAAAACGCGAGTTTCATATAACTACGCTTAGAAACTATTATTCCAGCCTGCCCCTTAGACCTGAGTTCACCCGGCAGTAAATAAGAAGTTAAGCCACTATTATTCTGGAGCAGTGCTGAGCGCGTTTGCTTGTTTTTAAGAAGGAAATCGGCTGCCTTATGTGAGATTCCTTGGCTCCACTTCCTCCTTCCTGTTCCACGCTCCCGTATCCTCGTCTAGTTAAGCGCCTCCGCCACCGAACGCGCGCTCGCAGGCCACAGGGGTCGCAGTACGCAGGAGCTATTAAAGGTTGTTCGTCCTTCCAAAGGATGGCCGAGTTAATGCATCAATCACCAAGTTCAGCGCTTCGGAAACACCAAAAGGCTTTAGTTTTTCATGGGGAAGGGGGTGGGAGTCTCGGTTGGCGTGTCATAAAAAGGGTTGGCACAGTATCGGCATTAATTTCACTTTCTTCTCACATGCTCTAATGATCCATCAGCTTCTGCTAGTCAATTGATAATAAGAGTAGAGCGGTGAGAGATGGGGTGTTATAGCTGCGTCGATCGCCTGCCACACAGGGGTACGCCGATCATTAATGAATTGCTCAGACTCAACTCATTCAGGCTAACAAATAACTTGAGTCAAGGTAGCCCCGTTTGGCCTAACTTACTCATGGTGCGTTCTTTTTCGGGGTGAACTTCATTTATATACTTCAAATGGTATACATATAGGTCGTCATAAAATGTTACGCTGTCATTACTGCGACTTTTAGTAGTCCGTCTTTGATATCGGGAGCCTTCATCTACCACTGTTTTACAATTTAGCTTTTCCACAAGACTTGTCATAACGATATCACTTTATGGGTGATCTGGCACCTACTGTCTAAGGAGCCAGCAATTATGTAACACGAGAGAAACGAGGGTTCATATCGGGTAAGATTGCGGAAGTCACTGTAGTGTAACTATAGTTCCGGTTGTTTACTGGCAGCCAACGTGCTGCACCAATAGCATGCCCGCTTACAGATTTATCGCCTGCGATGAATAACTTCTCCAACAGAACTGAACACTGCCTAGTTTCATTTCCGAGGAAATTAATGCTCCAGTTTGGTGATACTCCCTCGAAATAAACCGTTTCAGGCTAGATCCGAAGGTCGATGCGAATACTTGAGCTGAAATCTATCAACAACTGAACTGAAATGAACTGAATAACAGCATACTATTCACAAGCTGCCAACTGGCAGTCAGTAGTATACAATTACATAATTATTTACATCTCCGACGGGAATGAGCCCTGTTAAAACAGATCAAGCTTACGTTGGGAGCAAGGTATGCCCGAGAGTGCAGCTCTGACGCATGCACAAAATGAGCTACTTCCCCTAGTTGTGGCTAATCTTATGTGAATACCACAGGCGTAATCTCGAAAAAGGCGTAATCTATCGCTGACCGCCCCTAGGAGGGCTTATGGTAGAGGCTACTTATCAGCTATGCGTTTCTATAGGTGTGCACACTCCTGGTCCGTTAAGTCACGAATTGCGGCCCGAGGTACTTGAATGCAGGCCCAAAATACAGCTGACCTCCTGTTGTCATAACCAATGCCTGCCTGAAACAGGTGGGGCAACTGTTCACTTAATATCACTAACTGAACTTCGGTTGACAGAAAACCCTCTCCGTAAACGTCGTTTTTGTTTTGTCACAAAGTACCTCTAAACGTTTTCCTGTCATCTGCTTCTCGGAAATGTGAACACACTAGGAACAGTAGCCTCAATTTGTGAGCACGTGAGTTAACCATCTTGCTAAAGGTGAATGGGCTCTTTCAGTTGGTATACTTGAGTAAAGTTGGGCACTCGTGGCTCCATCGGCGCTATTTGCATCACTACTGTGCGCAGGTTTGGTGTCATTCAAACAAACTTTACACCCCTAGGCGCTAAAGGATGGATTACTTTAGTCGTTTAAGGCCGATTTAAGTCTCATCAAACTGCTACTACGAGAAAAGCTTCGCTTGAAATGCAGTAACTGGTATTATTTACTCATAAAATTTGCCTGAATGGATTCGAAGTTTGAATTTAAACAGTGAGGTAAGGCGCTTAAACAATCGGAACAAGCAAATAACACATCACGATCAACCGTTTTCTGGTGGCGTACTTGTCTGTTGACATGTTCCGAAGTAAAAGATATCTGAGCTTAAAAACGGCAGACTAATGCAACCCACAATGATAATATAGGAAGCAATTTTATTTGCATTGAGAAGGTTCGGGGGTACTAAAAATGTGAGGCCTGACAGATTTTATTTCTAACTTCATTGCCTCTAGATGTGCTAGTTTGGTGCAGACGAAACAAAACATACTTTCAACTTTGTTGCCTCATCGACACTCGGAAGAGGCAAGAGCAAGACCAGCACTGAAACCGTCTCTCGGCATCCAGGCAAGACAACAAGACAAGCTATGGAACCACCCGAAGTTGTGGAAGGGACATAAGGCCAGTTTGTCTAATTTCAACTTTCTCGTATAACTTCACAGATATCTGTGGGATGAACTTGACAATCGACTGTAATGTCCTAGTGCTGATAAATTCTCCCCCGGTGCTGGTATTTTCGTCCACATTTTAGCAGAAGGTCTATATGGAGTACGCACAAGAGAAAATGCGATTCCCAGGAAGCAGTTGAGAAAAACTTAGACGTGATTATTTGAGCAAGAGCTTTATTCGCCTGCCGTTTCGG